>BQNB010154857.1:0-15465 GCA_026074375.1 Tanacetum coccineum | reverse complement strand
TGATTTTCAACCTATTGTACAAAATTCGGAAACCGAATTAGATGAGGTTATCCCTTTTAAAAAACAAACCGATGATCTTAAGAAAAGGCTTGCAAAAAATAATGAAGCCAAAATGGTTATTTACAGCGCTTTGCCTAGAAAAGAATATGAACGAATTTTCATGTGTAATACGACAAAAATAAATTTGGAAAACTTTGTTAATCACCCATCAAGGTAATAGTCAAGTTAAAGATAATAAGATCGACCTTTTGGTCCAACAATATGAACAATTCGTCATTTCCGAAAACGAATCTATAGATAATGCTTTTGCTAGATTTAATACTATTATTACTAGTCTTAAAGCTCTACGTAAGGAAGTTTCTTAGGGCTCTACATCTTAAATGGAGAGCAAAGGTCACGGCAATTGAAGAATCAAAAGACTTGACATCACTGTCTCTTGATGAGCTCATTGGAAACCTCAAAGTCTATGAGATGATCATCAAGAAAGATTCCGAAATAGTCAAAGCAAAAGTTGAAAGAAAATCTCTTGCATTAAAGGCTAAGAAAGAATCTAGTGATGAAGAGTGTTCGACTTCTGGTAGTGAAGACGAAGAGTATGCCATGGCGGTAAGAGACATCAAGAAATTCTTTAAGAGAAGAGGTAGATTCATGAGACAACCTCGAAACGACAAAAAGACGTTCCAAAGAAGCCGTGATAACAAGACCGGTAAAAATGATAGAAAATGCTTTAGATGTGGCGACCCGAATCATCTTATTGGAGAATGTCCAAAACCACCGAAAGACAAGAACCAAAAAGCCTTTGTCGGAGGTTCTTGGAGCAATAGCGGTGAAGAAGATGATGAGAAGGTCAAAGACGAAACATGTCTTGTAGCTCATGCATCAAGTGAGATATGCCTTGGAGTCGACTTGGAACCCGGTGAATGGATCAAGGATAGCGAATGCTCCAAACATATGACGGGCAACCGAAAGCTCTTCTCTACTTACAAGGCATACAATGGAGGTAATGTCATTTTTGGTAGTAATCTTCGCGGTAACATCATTGGCAAAGGTACGATTTCTAATGACTCTCTCAAAATAAATAATGTAGAACATGTTGATAACTTAGGATTTAACTTGCTTAGTATAGAACAAATATGTGGAATGGAAAAATCAAAGATGATTCCTCGAGATTAAATAAATTTGAAAAGAGTACACATTGTCTAAATGAATGCTAAGTAATCAAAAACCCTCCGGTGATAAATTAGGTTTAGGGGTTATCATTTGAAGGCTTTCTAGTGGAACAATAGAAATAAAATTTGTAAAAACTCAAAAAAAGGCGTCCTCTGATGGAGGTCCCTTAAATAGGGACGACCCCATAAACATAGGCGACCCCCAAAGTAAATAAGGGACCGCCACCAGAGACACCAATATCTGAGAAAAGTGTTTTTTTCAAAAATCTATTTTGGGTCCTAGACCAAAACACATAATTGTAACAAGTTAAGTTCCGGCTAGCTATTGACAAATGAAGTCAAACAATTTTATAAACCATTGTCAAAACCCGGAGTTGGATTTTCAAAACAAAACTTTAGATCAAAAACTCAACCTCCTAGAAGAGTCAATAATAATTATTCTCGTCCTAAAACACCGCAACCAAGAAGACATGTTGGTCATCAAACCAACCTCATGGCTTTCCTGTAAATTGGAACAACTTTCCACGACAAAAATTACATGTATGGGAAAGTGTCTTCCATTCTCAATCCCTAACCAATTGCATCAAATGCAAGGGATGTTTGGCAACTAACAACTTTGGACCATGAGATATGGGGACCAAATATTTGCAGTTATTTGTCTTATTTAATTTAGATATGACTTGGAGTCGACTTGAACCCAATGAATGGATCAAGGTAGCGGATGCTCCAAAAACATATGACGGGGAAGCCGAAAAGCTTTCTCCACTTACAAGGCATACATGGGGTAAATGTTGTTTCTGGTAGTAATCTTCGCGGTTAACATATTGGCCAAGCGACGATTTCTAATGACTCTCTCAAAATAGATAATGTAGAACATGTTGATAACTTAGGATTTAACTTGCTTAGTATAGGACAAATATGTGACAATAAGTGTAAAGTAACTTTCTTTGAACATGATAGTGAAATCACTAGGAATGGTAAAGTCATAGGTAGAGGTATTAGGAAGAAAGGCTTATACGTGATGAAGTTAGGAAATAAGCCTAAGGATCAAATTTGTCTAGCAACGATTGATGAAAATTCCACTTTGTGGCATAGGAGATTAGGTCACGCGAATCTCATTCAATCGTTAGCCTCTAAAGAATTAGTTAGAAACTTACCTAGGATTAAGTTTGATCAATATTTTGTGATGATCTGCAAAATTGGGATAAACTAGCTCACGCTAGCAACAAAGCTAAGGATTTCGTCTTACCGAATAGATGTTTGAATTCTCAACATGGATCGTTTTGGTCACATTCGCCGTACGGATGTGACGGTGGAAAATCCGTTACACTTAGTCATAGAGATGACCACTCTAGTATACTTGACTCAGATTCCTTAAGGATAAACCGAAGCCTTCGATCAATTCGAAATTTTTAGTAAGAAAATCCAAAATCAACTAGGATGTACAATAGTGTCAATAAGAACCGATCACGGTAGAGAATTTGATAATGAAGTGCAATTTGGAGAATTTTGTGATGCCAACGGTATTACTCATAACTTCTCAGCTCCACGCACTCCTCAATCAAATGGCGTGGTTGAAAGGAAAAAAATAGGATATCTTCAAGGGAAATGAGTAGAATATTGTTGAAGCGAACAATCAATACCCAAAAAGTTTTGGTGTTAATGTCAGTAGATACTTCAAACATATACTTAACCGAATTCTAATTAGAGCCATCCTAGGAAAAACACCTTATGAAATCTTGAGAGGTAGGAAACCTACTCTTGATTATTTTAGAGTGTTTGGAAGCAAGTGCTTCATCCTAAACACTAAAGATTACCTTACCAAGTTCGACCCAAAGTCTTACGAATGTGTCTTTCTAGGTTACTCCCAAAATGTAAAGCCATATATCATTCTTATTAAACACACTAGGGAATGCGAAGAATACATCAACGATAACATTCGATGAAAACTACCTCCACATGCTAAGAAATCACCTTGGTGGATGTAGACCTAGATGAAGAATAAGCTATTAGGGAAATCGAAAAGAAAAATCTAGAAAACAATGTTGAGGATGAAACTCTAGAGATTGATGAAGTAATCAATATTAAGGAATCTAGGAACCATCCCTTAGAGAATGTCATAGGAAACCTTAACCAAAGAACCCCTTAGATCACAAGCCAAAACCAAGCAAACTTTATTGCTTCATTTCTACCATAAACCTAAGATGTAAATGAAGCCTTAGGAGATGAAATCAGTTGGATAGTCGCCATGCAAGAAGAATTTATAATCTAATTCATTGATCACGACGTTTGGGAGTTAGGTTCATAACCTAAGATATGACAGTTATAGAACTTAGTGTGGTTTTAGAAATAAGGTTAGATGAGAATAGTATTGTTTCTCGAAATAAGGCTAGATTAGTTGCTCAAGGCTACAACCAACAAAGAGGGCATCGATTATGATGAAAACTTATGCTTCGGTGCTAGACTGAGTCGATTGAATATTATTTAGTTATGCTTGTGCCTTAGATTTTAAAGTATTCCAAATGGATGTAAAAAGTGCATTCCTGAACGGTTTTAGCAATGAGGTGGTTTTACGTGGCACAACCTCGGGTTTCATTGATTTTCGAAAAACCGAATTCATGTTTTAAATTAAAAGAAAGCTTTAATATGGCTTTTAAACAAGCACCCAAAGCTTGGTATGATAGATTAAAAGCTTTTCTTATTAAACATAAATATAAAATGGGAATGGTAGATAACACTCTTTTTACTAAGAAGAAAAGTTCAAATCTCATCATTGTTCAAATATATGTCGACGACATTATATTTGGTTCGACTTGTTCAAGGGATAAAAATGGTGGTGGGGGATGATTTTGCCAAAATCTTTTTTTTTTTTTTTTTTTTTTCTTTTTTTTTTTCTTTTTTTTTTTTTTGTTGTTTTTTTTTTATTTATTGTTTTTTTTTATTTTTCTTTTCTTTTTTATAATGCAATGACGAGTTCGAAATGGAGCATGAGGGTGAACTAACTGCTTCCTTGCGTTAACTAATTAAAAACTAATGGAAGGATGGTATTTCTTTAATCAATCTAAGTATATTAAAGAAATGCTTAAGAAATTTGGTCTAGAAGATTCTAAACCAATGAAAACCCCCATGTCCTCCGATACTAAACTCACGAAAGATGAAGAGTGTGAGTCGGTAGATAGTACCAAGTATCGAGGCATGATAGGTAGTTTATTATACCTAACGGCAAGTAGGCCCGATATCATGTTTAGTGTCTGCCTTTGTGCCCGCTTCCAAGAGGCTCCCAAAACCTCTCATCTTGAAGCGGTTAAGCGTATCTTCCGATACATTAAAGGCACTACGCACTTAGGATTATGGTATCCTAAGGGGACCGGCATAGAAACCGTAGTATATGCCGACTCTGATCATGCGGGAGATTATGTGGACCGAAAGAGCACTAGCGGTATTTGTACGTTCGTGGGATGTTGTTTGACATCTTGGTTCTCGAAGAAACAAACCGCTCTTGCTATATCCACTACCGAAGCCGAATACGTAAGCGCCGGAAAGGCATGTTAACAAGCACTATGGATGAAACAAGCTCTCATCGACTACGACGTACGACTCGACGACGTTCCCATAATGTGCAAAAACAAAGGCGCGATTGACCTTAGCAAAAACCCGATGCAACATTGTCGTACCAAACACATCGAAATACGTCACCACTTTCTTCGTGATAATGTCCAGAAAGGACATATCTCAATCAAAAAAGTGCCGTCCGTCGACAACATCGCTGACATTCTTACAAAACCCCTTCAACATGAATCGTTTAACTATCTACGTCTTGGTATAGGAATGATGGAACACATTCCATAAATCATCTTAGTCCGCTTCTCTTTCTTCTGTCTCAATTCTAGTTAGTGTTCCATTCCGTGTCGTGACAACTTAAATACTTCATCCGAAGTACTTTAAGCATATTAAATTAGCAAAATGAAAATTAAAATGTCACTCATCTTCGTAAATTTTTTATCAAAAACCAAGTTCAAAAACCCTTGACTGAGGGCGGCCCCCATATAGGCGGCCCCCTAATATATTTGGGACCGCCGGTAAATATGGGACCGCCACCAGCATGACCCAAATATGAACACTTGGTTAAAATTTTTCTCAAAAACACAAAAACAAACACCCCCTTACCTGCTGGTGCGACGAACACGACCCAAAACACACCAAAACTCAAATTCAACCATAAAAACCTTAATTGAAGACCAAATCAACACCAATAATCATTCCTAACATCTCAAAGATCATCAATTGTAAACAAAAGAATGTCTCAAGAAAAACACAAAAGACCAAGAACTTACCATACTGAACACACCAATTCTTTACAAAAATCATCATTCATAAAAATACACCTACGTTCCATTCATGAAGGAAGAATTGTTAATGAAACATTTGATTCCAAGGGTATCTTAGAAAAGAACCTAAACATAACCGGATTTCAAACCTTTCTTCATTTAAAAGGAAATTTATATCCAAAATTCATATACGAATTATATCAAACGTTTGAACTAACTCTTATAAATGATCTATGGATCATATTGTTTGAAATAAATGGAAAGAGAGTTGGTGCTTCATTTCGGGACTTTGGAACACTACTCAATATTCCGTTCGAAGGACACTGTTTTTACAACAATGAATGGTCTTTAAAATCCATCAATAAACACAACAACACTCCAACAAAAGATCCTCTCTATACCAAATTAACACATCCAACCTCAATCATATACAATATAACTAAGAAACGTTTAAATGATTTCAAGTTTGCTTTTGAGGATCCTTGCAATCTTTTCCTCGAAGAACTTTGTCCTTATCTTAAAGCGGCACATCTTCTCATTCGTGAGAACATCATATGTACCGTTGATATCGATAAAAATCTATTGTCGGCCTGTGAAGCCTATATGCTTTTCTGCATCACTTCCACCACAACCTTCAACATCTCTTATTTCATTCTAAATCGAATAAATGACTTTAAACATCGATCCAATGGCATCCTGCCATACGGATTTCTGTTATCAAAATTTCTTGACAATCTAACCAAATTTTCTCCAAACAATCATAACTTCATCTCCTATCCAACCAAAATGAATCTTTTACATATCATCTCAACTAACGAGAATTCTGAAGACGATCGATGTGCGCATCATGATCATCACACGTAACATAGATGTAGTAACGTAACACGTGTGTTTGATAGGATTATCTTGCAAGTAAATTTAAACTAGGTATTATTATGATATTTTCTAATCATGTATAACTTCCTCTAATCACATTAAATGATTGATTGCTATGTGACATTTAGTAGACATTTTAGTCACTTATATGCTTCATCTTGGCCATATTACATGACTTATTTTCTCCTTTAGATACATTATGTGAGTCTTGAAGCGATGGAAATGCCATAATCGCCGTTCTAATCCTTATTGACCACTATGAAAAAGGATTAAAACTTCTGGAAAAATTTCGTGAGTCTCCAGAAAACGGTCCCCCTAAATATAGGGTGCCCCCTAATATATATGGGACCGCCACCAATATAAGGGACCGCCATCAGGAGATTCACGAAATATTCATGTCCCCTCATTGTCTGCAACTTTGATCCTACTCCTCCTAGGTCTAGCTGTCCTTTCCCTTCTAAACTAAACACTCCTTAGAACTTTCTTCTACCAAAACCATGCATTTCCCAAAATTCTTCTATATAAACATCAATCATTTTCATCTCAAATCACCATTTCTTTTATAAACATCTCCTCAAAGTCCTAATGTCATCTTCTAACAAATCTCCTCATGACTACTTACGAAAACACAAAAGAGCAATTCTTGAACCTTGGAGACAAAGTCACAATCTTCTACCATCACCAACTTCTCCTCCACCAAATAGGACTAAACCCACTTCTCTTATAACAATAAACCCTCTCTCATCTTTCTCACCTCCTCTATCTCCAAGCAACTCGCTACCTAAATCTCCACCAAACTCTCAAATCTTTGATACCACTCATTTGCCTCCTTCTCCTAATTCATCTAATCCTACATCCTCTTTCTTACCTCCACAAATCTCTACTCAAAATCATAGTGATAACCATTTGCATAAACTACTACACCTTTTAAATCTTCTTGATATCAACATTCAACATGCAATTAAATTAACAAATTGTTCATCACCCACCTCACCATTCACTCATCCTCCTTATCTAGACCAAGTAAATTTTCATTAGGACTTTTGTCACTGTTGCTTGGGAACTCGTGAAATCTTTAATGTTTTGAAAGATGACCTCAACCGAATCAAATCTCTCATAATTGGGCCCTCAACTCTTTTCCCCTCATCCATCACTACAAACTCTCCTTAAAACATCTCCTAAATAATCTACTAGCTTACTTTCATTAGATGCCCTAATTATGTTATGTTATGATTATCTTATGTTGTATCTTCATATATTGTCCTATATGGCTATATATGATCTTTTTAGAATTTGAATGAACTTTATTTATGAAGTATGGATTATAATGTTGAGATATTTGTCATGCTATGTTGGTTTGCACTTGTACTTCTAACCTTGTTTTGTAGCAAACAACTTATCGTAAGATCAATCCCTTGGTGCCCCGAACAAGGGGGAGCATACATCAAGGGGGAGTCTTTAATCGTCGATTTCTTTCTCTCTACTACAACTCGACGATCAACCTTTTTGGATTCGACAAAAAGGGGGAGAAATAGAATTTAACTCATTAATAATTTATAAACTTCCAATTTTATACTAAATGAGTTTATGTTTTGTCATCATCAAAAAGGGAGAGATTGTTAATACAAATAATGTCTAAAAACGTTATTTATATTTTTTGACCTCTCGATGTTTTGATAATAACAAAATGTGAAAACGTTTACGATAAAATTAAACGTTTATAAATTACTAATCGTAAAATTCTATTTCTAAGATTAATCACTTAAGGTATGGATAAACAAATCATTAAACATGATTAGTGATCAAGAAAATAATTTTTGTCCTAAACCTTACATTTTTACAAAAATATAAACACAAAATAATTATTTATAAAAGAAATGTTTTATTAAATTAATTAATTTGAAATCAGATTTTCCCCCCAAAATGGAAGGTTCTAAAACAGATAACACCTTCCCCACAAAAAGACAAAAAGGGGAGCGTAGTCTACGGGGTCCCCTTTATAGGCCTGGCGGCCCCCTTATATATAAGAGACCGCCGCCGGTACAACGACTCTTTTTGTCTCCTATAAATACTGGGCCACCCCATCTGAAAAACAGAACCTCTTGCCACGAATTTTTTCAGATTTGTTATTCTCTCTTCTTCCTTTCTTTCTAAAACACATATCTTGATCACTAACATATCTTGATCTTGTTTTCAAGTGATTAATTATTTTTTCCTCCCTTCTTCTTCTTCTTCTAATCAAGTGCAAGAGAAGAACGATCGTATTCTTCTATATATGATTTGTTATCAAGTGATCACTCTCTTCATCCTCAAGATCACATATCTTCATTACATTTACTTTGTGTTGTTGTGTAAATTGGATTGAGTGTAGATCCAATTGTGTAAATTATGTATTGGTGTGATTTGGATTGTGTCAATTTTGGATTTAGAAGGTCATGTGTGAGATGTGGATTGTGTATTGGTGTGATTTGTATTGGTGTAATTTGGATTGTGTAAATTGTGTATTGGTATGATTTGGATTGTGTAAATTGTAAATTGGATTTAGAAGGTCAATTTTAGGTTAATAGAATTAGGGTTCATGTGTGAGATGTGGATTTTGTTTGACTGGTGTGTTTGGTTGTGTTTGATAAGTCATAAGAAAACATATAACAAGTCATAAGTTATATTAAAGTGACCCAACTACCCTTTTTTAAGTTTAAAAAAAAAATCCACGTAGTCTTTTTGACCGGTGTAGTCGGTAGTCAGTATTGCCACATCAGCAAACGTATGATAATAGCACAAATTTTAAAAGTTCGATGGGTATTGTGATACTTATTTGGGTTCGTATCTGATAACGGCTCAAATTGAAAAGTACGTTGCTATTACATGCCATTAACCCAATAACTGTCATCTGAATTTCACAATCTCTAGCAATTACATCCAAACAGTATCTTATGCAGCCCGTTTTGTTCTATTCTGAACTCACTTATTGACTTCCAGAAAGCACATCTCTAAATGGCTCTACTACAGATACAAAGTTATAAGAGTATTCATTTTACCACCTATCCTAAGAACGAAGGCGTATACAAAGGGTGGCTGCATCAGGCCGCTTGCCAAGGTCCGGGTGGACGCAACCCTTTGCTAGTATCTTGATGGTTGAAAGAATAGGAGGACTCAGCTGGTGCTTGAACGCAGAAGGGCGAGACCTTAGGGACAATCATGGAAAGATGAGTTGATTGTTGGATGGGGTATCAGAATGCAGCGTTTGAGTAACTTCCGTATGCAAAACACTTTTGGTAAGGTTGTGGTTGTTAGACACCTTGTGTCATAGTGGATCCAAGAAGATGAAGCTTCTGGTAAACACTTGAAAGTGAACGATTAGCTGTCATCGCTACAAAATAAGATTAAAGAGTGTATCATAGAGTATAACAAAAGCTGATGTATAACTTACTCTTTTAAAGAGTGTACTAACGACTCGAAAACATGACAATATTAGTGGTTACCCAAGTTAAGTTAGTATGTTGAGTTGGATCATCGTGTGCCCATGACGTTTTAAGAATAATGTTGATGTTTACATAAACTTTTCTCAACCATATAACAATTAGTAAGACCAACCCCTAGTTAACACATTCTGAAAAGTACAAATAACGTATTACTAATAGCAGATGAAGCTGCATGAAGGGGTCTGTAAATACTATCATCAGAATCTCCGGTAAAATAAGTAACTCTGGCAGAATTATTCTGGTTCTTCAGAGGTGCTACAGGGCTCATGCTCGGGCGTTTCTTTACATTTTCCATTAATGGTCTGAATTTGTCCTTAAATTGCCATGACATCACATGCAAAGTTCGCACGATACTCATAAAACATATAGTGGAATTCTGATTTGATCTCTTGATCCAAAGAGATGACACCACTTTTCACCACTGCCTCCACCCTCGATTTCACGCTTTCAGACATTGCCTGCCATATATAGCAATGTTAATAAGCCGTTATTTTAAAATAACCTTGTCTTTTTCATTCTTTTTTAATCATAAAAAATACAATACATGATGAACATAAAAATAATACTGTCGATTTACGTCGTCACCAGGACTCGATTTGTTAATCTACGTCTTCCTGCAAAATTCCACACAAAACCGTAGTAAAGGTAAAATAATCAGCTATGAAAAAAGCTTTGTTGCAGCTACTCCTAAACGGCTAACCTTATTATCTAAACTAATTAGCTAACCCATAGAGAGCTAGATAATCAGAATTAGTTTCATAATACATTTATACCAGAAACTGACTATCTTTCACTTAAAAGCGTGATATTTAATACACAATGCCACACATACCCTTCTTTTTTTAGTTTTATAGTGATAAATCAGAATCAGAATCTGAGTCAAACAATCACGTTTGGAGAAACAGTTAAGAAGTTGAAAGAAAGAAGAAAAATGAATGTTCCTATAAATCTGAATTTAGCTTCCTTTCTATAGCCTTGAATCATAGTTATCATTATTAAAAGGGCACCCAAACACTCTTGGTGATTTTTGTTCGTTTTGGTGTTTCAAATTCTTTCCATGTGTGAATTTTTTGTGTTTGTTTCATGGAAGCATCCTATATTATATTTTCTTATGCACCTCCCGTTTCTGATATGCATTTCATGTGGCAACTTTAAAGTCTTAATAGCACCAGAAACTGTTTTTGCAATATCAGCATGGTTTCTAATTCATTTGGAATTAACTCTTAGTCAAACTTTAGTACCATGGCTGACTATAGGTTTTACGTAGATTCTAAGAGAGGCGCTAGGATGGTCCCATTTGTTAGTAAAGGCAGAGTGCCAGAAACATGGACAGAAGCATCGAATAAAGTACACGTTTTAGTGTCTAATGCTCAATATGCAAAATTTGTTGTAGCCAAGCCGTGTAAACGCCCAAAGCCAACTGAAAAGTTTATAGAAGATAAGTTAATAAATGGTGTTGATAAGGACCTAAAGTTTAATGATTATGAGGAGTCGTATAAACGCTTAGAGCCAACAGAAAAGTTCACAGAAGATAAGTTAGTAGATGGTGTTGATCAGAAGGACCTAAAATTCAATGATTATGAGGAGACATACATTGTACTGATAGATACTCATCATTATACCACTTATTTACAAAAGAAGCTTTTAAGCATTTATGATAAGGTCCTCATAGTTGATAACATCTCCATGGCTAAAGAAGTGGTGAACTAACTCATGACTCAATACCACCATCTAACTCATATACGATCACATTAGCATAAAAAATAATCAAGGGCTATTTGGCATTGAGATTAGAGTTATTAGTACCTCTCTTATCATATCAACGAAGTAAAGAAAAAAATTTGTTTGGTTAGTACGTCTCTTATTATATCAGCAAGATCCATGTGATTCATCTTAATAACTTCAACCTTAAATTATATATACACTAAAAGTAACAATTATAGCAAGCAAAAAGTTTGTCTATACCCTTACAACATGAAACTGGTGTTCATTCTCCAAAAACGGACACACATAATTTGAGTACCTGCACACCTTTTTTTCCTGTAAAAAAAGTTTGTCTATACCCTTTTTTGCAGTTGGATGACTCATGCTTGGCTCAGGTTTACAAATACGGTAGTGGTATCAAGAATCCGTCATGGTTGCACACCATAAATAGTAACGTGTCATCATCGCCTGCATTAGTAGAAAGATAACACAAATGCATCGCCTATAGAACAGTAGCTTAGCTACGGCACTGTGGTCCTCTTCTTCATCAGGTAGATATGTTTATATTTCCCAATTTGAATAATTTTCACCGTAATGCAAATATCTAAATTGTTTTGGCAGTTTAGCAAACAACACCTCTATCTCAAATTAGTTCCTTAAGATGGCGCAAGACTAATTCTGTAGGTGTCCACATACCTGTAGTTATAGTTATCCACCTCTAGCCTAATTTTCAATAGAGTAACTATAATTATCTATGGCATTCTAGACCAATTATAAATCCAAACATACCTTTGCAATTGATGTGAGGGTTGCGAAGACTTCACACCAAGTTTTACAATCCCCTAGGCAGTGTACCCAGTCGTTGCAGTGTAGTATAGGCAAGACTCAGGGGTTGTTATCGTTCTCTAGGGGAATAGGTTGGGAAGGCTTGATCACGGTCTAACAGAATTCTAGGGGTTGAGAGAAGATTCTTTTTGTTTTTTTATATTTTATGAAAGTAGGTAAATCTATGGTTTGAGAGGTTGGTTTGTTTAACTGATAACTAAACTAGTTAATATCTAATCTACTGGTGATAACTTTATGATAAGTAAATGTATTTACCTAATCATGTACTACTCCTCATATTGCTTCTCCTATATCCGTTACTTTGTCACACTTGTGATGATCTGTGTAAGTATTTCCTAGGTCATGAACGGATTACACAGACCCGCCGTCTATTTAATATTCCGTTAAGGCAACGCACAAGTAAGATAGTATGAAGACTATTACAAGGCCCCTAAGAGTATATTAAATGCATGTGAAATAACTTAAGAGGGATCAACCATATAGTGGGTAAGGTAGTATGAAGACTGTTACCGATGGTATCCTTTCTACACTACTCGCGTTTCCCTAGACATATCAACAGCGATACAGACAAAAGCTGGTTTTCTAAAGCCTAACGCGCACATTCATCAACAAGAAGCAACATCAAAAGGATCTACAACCTAAGTTTCATGCAATCATAGATAAATACAAAGGAGGGTTTAGCCTCGCATGTTATAAAGAAAGTAAGAAGATAAATTAATCAAACAACACATAGACATATTGAATGATTAATGATAAATAACCTTACTTGATTAAAACATGGATTCAAGGTAGTACAATAGGGTTTTGAGGCCCTAAAAACGACCTATAAAGCTCCTAAAACGACTAGGGTTCGTCTCCCTAGGTTTATACAAAGTTATCCCAAAGTTACACACTAAAACCCTAAAAACGAATTTATATTTATAAAGATGTCGACGCGACGGCGTCGCTTTGTAGTCCTAACGCCGTCGCCACGTAGACGATTCTAGATCCTCTTTAAGTCGGCCACGTCCTGACGCCATCGCCGAATTCCTAACGCTGTCACTATTTAGATCACGATGGCGTCGCTTTATGCTTGCGAAGCCGTCTCTAGCCACTGTTTGCAAAAGTCTTTAAGAGATTTGGTGTAGGTCCGTAATCTTGTTCGTTTCTTCTCTAAATGAGCCCAAGTCACGTGTATTTCCTCTAAAAACCATCCAAGTGCTAAAAACCTGAAAACAAATGATTAAGCACGTAATCTAGGCATATTTACATGATTTAGGGGGTTAAATAACCCTGATATAGTGTATAAAATAACACCTTATCAAATACCCCTACACTTGGGATTTGCTTGTCCTCAAGCAAATGGGCTTTTATAACACAACCTTCTAGACCTCGTAATTAAAAGCATGGAAAGTATATACTAGCATCTCACATAAGTGTTTGGGATTCTCTCTTTCACTCGGGTGTATAATAAATTATAACATAGAAATGAGATAGAAAATCAACACTCATTACCTTTCATAGCATTAAAATTACCATAGGCTTGGTAAATGATCAAACCTCCACCGCTAGGCGCAAACATTATTCATTACTATCAAATAGGCCTTTTAAAGGGTTGTAGGGTGTAGTTGTAAGATAACATTAACGGAAATGGAAATGGATAGGATATATTTGGGTGGTGACTTTGGGTGAATTTGGAGTGTATGGGTTAGCTAATTACTTATAAGAATACACGTTGGTTTGGTTGCTAAGCCAAGAACTCAAACAAAGATATACAAACTCTACACAATTCTACATCAATCTTTTTCTTTTTCTTTTCTTGACTCTATGATAAACATAAAATAAGCGAATGGCAGCCCGCATATGTTTTTTCACTCTTTATATATATATATTTTTTACCGTACACTTTTGCCCTGCCATTGCTTAAACATATAATACATCACGGGGGTTTATAGATATACCCCTACACTTGAACTTTTACATACTTGATTATTTACAATCTAACTAATGACCCGATTTGAGATGAATCAATATAACATGGAGCTTATTGAGCTCTATTGGGGGTAATAAATTACTTATTCTCCACTTCTTCATAAGATGAATACTACCATGAATCCTAATCATCTAAAAACAGTATTTACAAGGATAAGAACTTAGCAACCGTGTACTTAATAATTAACTTGGGTTAAAATAATAATGTACTAAAGGTGAGTACATATAAGGTAGGCTAAGGCGATTTGGTTGTAACAATTGGTTTATGGGTTAACAATTCTCTTGGTTAATAGTCTAGCTTAACCAGAAAATTACGAGAACCGTGAAAAAGGATAGGCTCAGAGGGTTGTACAAGGGGTATCCTGCACTAAAAATGAGTGCATGGAAAAGGCGTGGGATAGTTATATAGTCGATGTGACCATAATAACAATTACAGGTTTTAAACATAGGTTAATCCTAGTGCCTCTTTTCTACTTAATACTTACTATGAGGCCTCAGGATGTATCACAAAAACAAGTTCTAGAATTTAATGTACTACTAGTACACTCATATAATTTAATACCGACACCAATGCTCCAGAAAAGGCGACAAAGACCATACATACACACCCGTAACGATGGAATAGACATATATGACTGCATTCAAACCTTAACTCTAGAAAGCTAAAGGTATAAATTATCTTGGGTATCAATAATGGATACCCGAATTCCTAAAGATCTAAAGGCGAACCTCACATTTTTAGGGTGGAATTTTGAGGGTTTTTGTGCTAGTCATACACATTCTTATCCATGAGACGCTATTAATACTTGGTTTTCGTCGGTATGTGTCATAATTGTTTTTAAATTTTGGTCAAAGTTACCTTTTTATGCTATGTTTTGATATATAACCCATTATTTTAAGGAACAAGCAAATGGCAAATGAAGGAATCGTTTTTAAGGCTTATTTTCTCCCCTATACTTACATTGAACATTGTCCCCAATGTTCTATAGAAGTACTCGTAAAAACAGATAAAAGGAAAAAAACAAGTACTCCCCTGGTTTGCTTAATAGTAAAGAAGAAACATGCGATAACTAATTAAATCATCCTCCA
>BQNB010154856.1:0-14567 GCA_026074375.1 Tanacetum coccineum | reverse complement strand
TTATTAATGAGTTTCATTCCATTTCTCCCCTTTTTTGTCGAATTCAAAAAGGATGATCGTCGAATTGTTGTAGAAAGAACGAAGTCGACGATACCAAGACTCCCCCTTGATGTATGCTCCCCCTCGTTTGGGGCACCAAGGGATCGATCTTACGAAAATTGTTTGCTACAAAACAAAGTTAGAGGTACAAGTGCAAGACAATATATTCCCAACTAGTGGCAATATAACAATTCATGCAAGTTAAATCATAAAGTAGTTTTATTCATTACTTAATAAACTCATACAAGAAGCATTGATTGCAATCAAAACTAAATAAGAGATAAGATAAATTCATACTATAATGGTATGAATCATTACAAGATAAAGTAGATAAGCACAAAGTAAAGACATATTAAGGTATAGAGCTAGACTAGTGGATTCTTGAAATCTAGAAGATGCCACAAGCAAAATATTGGTCGTTTATTCTTTAGGGAAGTTAAGCATTCGAGAGTGCTCAATTATGGTGCGGAGGTTGTTATTGAGGAGGGAAATTGAGTGTAAGGACCAATGATGAGGGATTTGATACGATTAAGGCCATCTTTTAATATATCAAATAGATTTTAGGTTTCTAAGCAACAATGACAAAACTCCGAATGAAAGTTTACTTGATCTAAATAAGGTGGAACAATACATGGTGATGTAGGAGGTGAAGGATTTGTGGCTTCAATTGCTTGTTGGAGGTTAATGTCAAGCAGATCTGATAAGTGATGAAGTTCATTGAGGTTTTGAGTTGAGTTTTATGGAAGTGAAGAGGATGAAAAAGAGTTAGTAGAGATGGGGGAGGTAGGTGAAGGCCCTTTTGGTGAAGTAGAATGTGGTAAGAGAGGAAGGTTATAACTTTGCCTCCAAGGTTCTAGAATGGCTTTTTGGTGTTTTCGTGAGTAATTATGAGAGGATTTCTTCGAGGATGACATGAGGGTTATGAAGAGAAATGAAAATTTTAGAAGAGAAGATTTGAATATGTGTGAGGAGGATGAATAAGATGATATTGTTAAATAGGTAAATTTTATGCAAAGCATGGTGTTTGAAGAGGGAAACATTGATCAAGATTGACTATACCTTTAAAATATATAAATATAAGTAAAAATATAAATATAAGGGGGTAATAATCAAAAAATCTCAATTGTAGTAATCCGGGAGTATGATTCCCGGGTCGTTTCCCCAACGAGAAATGCAATTGAAAGTCAAGAGTCGTTTTGAGAATCGATGCTTGAATGGAACAAGATTGATTTTGGTTTTCTAAAACTATGAGAAAATTAAGGCAAAAACTTAAAAACACTTAAGGGAAGACAAATTTCAACTAAAAACGCAAAACGGGAATCCTAAACGGGACCTAAAAACCCTAAATTATCAAAATTAAGTCCTAAAACAATCTTTTTGGTTTTTATGAGTCTTAATTGACTAAAAATCTTGAACAAAGAAAACTAGACCAAAAATGAGGGAGATTTAAGCTTGAAAACACTAAAAACATGAACGGGATTCAATCCCGTTCTTTAAAAAACCAAATTTTGCAATTTAAACCCTACGAAAGCAAATCTAATTTTCCTAGGTTCTAAATGTTAAAAGAAAATTTTCTAAAAAAGAATTATATTTTTTTGACTTTTTTTAAATTTTTTATGAATTAAAAACGATTTTAACAAAAATTAAATATAAAAAATACTAAACAATTTATAAAAAAACTGGAAAAATCATGAAAAGTATCTTGAATAGTGTAGAATCTAAAAAAAATAAGCTTGTGAAAACAGCTTATCAAATAAGCAGTTAAATAAGCCAAAAACGGCTAATAAGCTAAAAGGGGCAAAACTACTATAAAGAATAAATTGTGCAAAGATATACCGAAAAAGACCCAAGGGCGAGTTGGTAGAGTGTGTGTGTATAAAACGTTTGGTTGTGGGGTTGAGGTCCCAGGTTCGAGCCTTGCTCATTCGGGGCTTCCCCTACTCCCAAATGTTTTTGCAAATTCTATTTTTTACAACTTTTTATAAAAGCAACAAATAAGCAATTTTTACAAAATCAATTTTTTTATAACCCTCAAATAAGCACTAGAATAAGCTAAGAAAGACAGAATAAGCTAAACACTACTAAACCTACAAAATGCCAACTGTTTGCATTTTAAGCACTAAAAAGCAAATGAAAACTTAAAATAAGCTAAGACAAATAAAATGGCATATCTAAAAAGCACTTAGTAATACAAATAAGCAACTACAATAAGCTAGAATGGCAATTTAATCTAAAAGCTATAAAACTTAGAAATTTTAAGCTAAATTGCAAATAAGCTTAAATAAGCTCTAAACTAAAGAGAATAAGCTAAAATGGGCTTAATCTAACTTAATAAGCTGAACTACACCTAAATAAGCAGAAGCAATAAGCAGATAAGCTTAAATAAGCACTTAAAAAGCTTCATGAAAAGACTATCTCACACTGACTCAACACTTAGACAAATTTTTGATAACTTTTGCAATCTTAACAAAACCACACTTTTGAGCTTAAAAATAAGCACACAAACAGATCCTTATGACTATATAACCTACAAACAGATTGACTTTAGACCTCAAAGAACAATAATCAACACTCAAAAAGGAGTTTGAAATTCACCCTAATTAAAGATTGATAGCCAAAACATGCAATGGATCCAGGTAGAAGCATATAAATGACATAAAAGTCTATAAAATGTCATATAGCAAGCATGAATAATAACTAAAAGAAGTTATACACGGACTAGAATAATCGAGATGACAATCAAAGTAATATTACATAGCAATAATAATAATAGTATATAGAGATGATTGCTTGAAGATGATTAGGATGAACCCAAGGTTTCATGGATGGCCAATACAATATATTTTTTGATTTTTGTAGATGAGGATTAATTTTGATGAGGTGATCGTATAAACGATTTAGAATCATTTCATATGGCATTTGAAAGTTTGGTTGATTGTTAATATTTTCAACTCGTTTGGTTAGAAAATAAGCAAAGTTAAAGGGGGTACTTGTTAGAATGCAATACATCATCTGACATGATGATGCGGGAAGAAAATTAGAGTTATTTTGAATGCCAAAGGCATTTTCTTGAATGATTTTATTCCAAGATCTCATGTCATGACGAAGCTCTTCTTTAATAATTTTGTTTGGAAAAATGGTTTGTCCAGTTGTTGTGATAGATTGAATAATTTCATTTGGTGTTGGAATGTGTGTTTGATAAGGGGTGTTAGATTCTTGATTAATTCTCAAAGAATCGAGGGATGAATCTTCGAAGTAAGAACATTCTCCTTCACATGGAATGGAGAGAATTGAGGCAAATGACTTGAGTGAAAATGTAAATGTTCTTTTTAATGCCTAAAATTTTAAAAAGATATTTAGATTATTCTCTCTGGTAATTTCTATTGAAGAATAAAATTCAAGCAAAAATCTTAGGCAAATCCCTTCGTGGAGTTCATATATATTTAGTAGTTTGATCATTTGAAACACGATTTGAATATTATCATATTTAGTAGATTCAGGAGATAATAGACGACCTTCGTGAATTGTTCTATGTTAGGATCAAAAATATGGTGTCTATATGGAAATTACTCTAGTTTATGTTTAAGTTAAAACACAAGGACTAAAAGTATAATTAGTCTAAAGTGTCCTTGTGTTTTACCTATAAATACTCCCCTCTAATCAACATTAGAGGGTGAAGCTCACATTTGTATTTTCCTTTCATTTTACATTTTAATAAAACTTTGAAAATTAGAAAAAGCTCTCTCCTCTCCATTATGGCTTATTCTTATTTTGAGCTTCCCCGACCTCCCGAGATCGTGAATCATGAAACCTAACAAGTGGTATCAGAGCTGCAGGAGCGATTTGTGATGTTTAGCTTATTCTGATCAGCTTATTTCGCAGCTTATTTGAGCTTATTCGGTCCAGTTCTGCTTATTAGAGCTTATTCAGTCCAAATTCAGTCTAGCAGATTATTCGAGCTTATTTTGGTGTTTAGCAGTTTTACAGCTTATTACTTAGCTTATTACATAGTTTAGCAGCTTATTTGTTATTTTCGATGTGTGATTTGATCGAGTTTGGCTGCTTACGGTTTTATCGTAAGATTTGATCAAACTCGATCAGATTCGATCATACGATGTGCTACAACTGCTGATTATACATTTTCAAAACTGGTTAAACATCAAACTCAGAAGTAATATCAAATTTTTCATTTTCGGAAGTCAAACTCAGTATTGACTTTTGGTCAACGGTCAAACTCGGAAATATAACTGCTTATCCCGAAAATGAGTTTCGAAATTGTTTTATCAAGAATGGAAAAGAAAAGCAAGAAGTGAACAGATTGCAACGGTTTCAAAAAAGCACATCAACAACAGTTTGTTTGTTGTATAATTTTGGATCTGTACAGAAAGAACAATTTTGGAATCTACAACAAACTACAACAATTTCTGAAGAACAATCACAACAACTAGAGTCAAAACTGAAAAAGAAACAAGGATGATCGCAGTTCAATGTCGAAAATGAATTTCGATATCGAAAATGAAACCGACACAGAGTCAACTCAGTTCCTAATAGATTCATATCGAAAATGAAAACAAAAAGAAAAAGTATAATCAAACCCAACAACCCTTCAACAACAAACCGTTATCTATTCTATCCCATCTCATGACTACAACAATCAAATCCAGACTATAATACGACATGACATGTCATCATCGATCTATGTGAAAGAAAAACTCTTTGTTCATATCCGAAAATAAAGAAAATACTATAACAAATATGTTATAATTTTTTCTTTGATTCATTCGAAGACAACACAAATAACTACAATAACAACACCTACCTGAGAACCTGGTTAACAAGATGTTGAAGAAAGTAAACGTCCTGATTCTTCAATCAAGGGTATGACTAAAACAAAGTTGTTTTAGTATGAGTTCTTTGTTCAAAAAGGATTGGTCAAGGGATGTTCATCGTTGGTTATTGTGAGATTTGATTGAGATGAAATATGAGGTTATTCTTTTAGCTGCGTATAAAACATAGATGAGGGTGGAATGTTTAAGTGTAGGGATAGGGTTTGTGAAGTTTGGTTGGTGTCGATTGATATATGATGAAACAGTGAGATGTTGCAAATGAATAAGAAGAAAGAGGTGTGGTATATGAGTATATATGTGTGGTAGGGTTTTTGATGTAACCTAATCCTCAATGGGCTTTCTTACCGAAAATGTGACTTGGGCTGGAAATGTATTGATTTTATTTGGGCCTAATTAATCCGAGAGTTTTATGATTTTTGGACGGAGCATTTTGTCACAAATTTTGAATGAGGAATGAATCTGGGCTGATATAAAAATAAGATGGGTTAGTAACGGGCTGAATTTTATTTTCACCAAAAAATTATAATGGGTTGGATCCGAATTCTGTACTTTAAATACTATAAGGCCGAATTTTGAAAAGCAATTGTTTCTCGGAAACAAAAACATCACTTATTGCTTAAAACGATCCAGATAAAAGATTCACGAAAATCGTTCAAAAGGCTAGTCTTGGGATTTAATCGCAAGAATTGATTACGGGGATGATTCGTTATCATTTATTTGAAGTTGAAGTGGAATTTCACGGGTGCGTGTACTTATCATATCTTAAAAGTCGGGGTTGGTTGGATGATGACTTTTAAAGATAACTTGTTCGAGCTTATAACCGGTGTTGATGAAAACTTGTCAAATCTAGCAATGTGTGATCTATAAACGCAGAAGTTGGTGCTCAATGCGCACATTTGCTATCACTTGAAGGAGTTACGTTGTAGTGCTCAGTGTCTCACATAGTTGAGGATTTGTCAAGAGACTTAGGTCTACTTATACTTCAAGGAATTACGTTGTAGTATTCAGTATAAGTTTGGAGTCATGTGGATACTACAAGACATAAGTCATGAGTTTGGGGTATTCTACTTCAGCATCAAGTTTGTGATACTGCATTTTCTCCATCAGTAATCATTACAAAAAGCCGACAGAATACGAGGTTGGAATTAAATAAGTCTGAGGAGAAGCGACTTCACACATGACTTCTCTATCGAACATTCGGGCGTAACCGAATTATGATTATTTCGATGGTCATCGGATATAATCAGGGGGAAGAGTGTTCGATAGATGCAACAACCAGGGGGAAGAAATGTGTACATCCGGGACTTAATTGACTTTGGTGTATACAACATAGTGCAACAACTGGGGGGAAGAAATGTGTACATCCGGGACTTAATTGACTTTGGTGTATACAACATCCGGGACTTAATTGACTTGGAGTTTCTTTCTTCTATGAGTTGTTTGTGTGAAGTATGTGCATGTTCCCCTGAGTGGATTGGCTACTAATCAGCAACGAAGAAGTCAGATTTGCTGCTAAGTGTGGTTTACTTCTTCTTCTACAAATTCCGCTGCGAGCTTAAACCGCTATAGTTAGAAGATTTGTCAACTACATCAAAGTGTCATATTTGCTTCGAATGGCTGTCTGTTTGGGGGGAAGCAGTTGAACTGCTTAAAGACATGCGGTATGAACTGGGGGGAAGTCAACTCAGTTTATACGGATTACATTGTATTCTCTACAAGTGAAGGAATGATTCAAGCTAAAGTACATGTTGAAGACAAAGCAAACTGCAGATATCTTTAGCTATTTGTACTTGTAGGATACATTGTAAGTAATTCCATATGCCACCATATTGGGGGAAGATTGTTAGGATCAAAAATATGGTGTCTATATGGAAATTACTCTAGTTTATGTTTAAGTTAAAACACAAGGACTAAAAGTGTAATTAGTCCAAAGTGTCCTTGTGTTTTACCTATAAATACTCCCCTCTAATCAACATTAGAGGGTGAAGCTCACATTTGTATTTTCCTTTCATTATTCATTTTAATAAAACTTTGAAAATTAGAAAAAACTCTCTCCTCTCCATTATGGCTTATTCTTATTTTGAGCTTCCCCGACCTCCCAAGATCGTGAATCATGAAACCTAACATTCTACATTCTAGGTTTCGAATGAAGGGTTTTAAGTTATTAAGAAGATAGTTTTCATTTGAGATTGTTGGAATGTATGATTTGGTGTACCGTAGTTCTTCTTCCAACGTCATTTCACCTAATTAAGAGAGTGATAATTTTAGTAAAGTTCTCTCATTGAAAGAGATATCTAGTGTGTGCTTAAATATGACAAATGTGGAGTAACGATTAACTCGACCTAAAAATTCTAAGAGTTAATCCAAACGCTCCTTAATTTGATTTTGCTCATCCAAACATGTCGAAAAATACATATGAATTATGTATCTCAACCTTTGTTCATGAGATCATTATGCATGTGTTTAAAAATGTTTTTAAGTTGTATTAACAATGCATATCAACAATTTTAATATGTTCCTAACGTGAGTGATTTAAAAACAAAATTGGGGTTATGGTTCGAAATTAATTTTTCAACAAACTCACTAGTGTATGTAAATACTATGTCTAAGGGAAACATATTAGTTATACATTATATCCTAGTAGTCCTAATTGTACAAAATTGAAAAAAAAATGAAAAATCTCCAATTTCAATTTTTGTGTTCATCATGAATCCTAGACTCAAATTGAAAGAAAATAGATGAAATGACTTACAATTGATGATCTTTGTGGTGTTAGGAATGATTATTAGTGTTGATTCGATCTTCAATTAGTGTTTTGGTGGTTGATTTTGAGTTTTGGTTGTTTTGTGTTCGTGTTCGTCGCACCAGCAGGGAAGAGAGATGTTTGGTTTTGAGTTTTGAAGATTTTTAACAAAGTGTAAATATTGGGTGTTTGCTGGTGGCGGTCCCATATCGACCAGGGAGCCGCCCAAATAAACTTTGGGACCACCTGAGATATGGGTGTGGTTCGGATGATTTAGTCTATATAAAATATATATAAATCCTAAAATACCAAATAAATAATAGTATAGAGAGTATCCCGTTTAATATAAAAACTGCTTGAGGACAAACAATATTTTATCTCCCGGATGTCGTATCCCGACGAAGCGTGAATAGAAAATCTGGTTTCGGTTCATGATCGCGTGCTTGAATAATCAATATTTTGGATTTTGGAATCTAAATCTAAAAACGCAAAAGGAAAGCATATAAAGGCACGTTAAACTAAAAATTAAGGCAACATAAAATTCTAACGACATTTAAATCAAATTAAAACTAATTAAAAACTAAAATTACTAACTAATTAACTAAAAATGACAAATTAAAATTCTAAATACTCAAAATGCAAATTTTTTAAA
This sequence comes from Tanacetum coccineum, assembly GCA_026074375.1. Taxonomy (NCBI): domain Eukaryota; kingdom Viridiplantae; phylum Streptophyta; class Magnoliopsida; order Asterales; family Asteraceae; genus Tanacetum; species Tanacetum coccineum. The sequence continues at coordinate 6,286 of BQNB010154856.1, read as the reverse complement.
CTAAATGTATTAAACTATTTTTAGAAAAACAGAAATTATTTTTTTGAATTTTTAAACTAATTAAAACTATTTTTAAAACTAAATATTACTAAAAATTTAAACTAGAAATATCAAACTTAAACCTAAAATTTTAAGAAAATTACTAAAACTACTAGACACTATTCTAAGGGTTTGCAAAGAAAAACGAGTGAAAAAGCTTTTACCAATAAGCTGTGAAATATCAAATAAGCAAAATAAGCATAAAACTCAAGATGTATAAGAATTAAATGGAACAAAGAAATAATGAAAAAGACCCAAGGGCATGATGGTTAAGGCGTGTGTGTTGTGTGGGGAAGGTCACAGGTTCGAATCATGTGACTTACCTTTTTGCAAAAACATTTTTTTACTTTTCTTTTAAAACAGTTAAAGAATAAGCAAAAACAAGCACTTTTAATAAAAGGACTTAATTCTAAAACTTATTAATAAGCTAGAAAAAGGGACATTAAAGTGACAGATTGGCTAGATAGGCTTTTTTAAGACTTTTAACCAAAACTGTTTGGACTTTTTGACTCAATAAGCTATAAGAAAAACCAATAAGCTAAAGACAGACCAATACCTAAAACTAATAAGCTCTTATGACTAGAAATTAGCTAATCAAATAAGCTGGAAAACAGCTAAAAGCATTAAGACAGTGGACACAAAAGTAGGTTTAAAGGGCTTTTAACCAAAGTTTAAGCTAGATTTAAGGACTAATAAGCATTGAGAATAAGCAAAAAACTAAAAACAGATAAAGTCCTATATTCTAATAACCCAAATAAGCTAGAATTAAACAAAATGACTAAGGAAATAAGCTAGTAAAGACAGATGAACATGACATGACAGATTGTTACTACTTGCATTTTTTTGGACTTTTTGACAATTTGCAGTGACTACTTGCAGACTAATTTTAAGACTCAAAAATGATTTAGACATAATAAAAACTTAAAACAGATTGAAAATAGACTTAAATAAGCTACGTTTAATCAAAACAAACAAGACTGTTTTTTCTAAAGACTCACAAAGGACTCACAAATGCTTGACTGTTTTTTGATCAAAAGACTCACAAAGGTTTTTCTAAAGTCTTATGACTCAAATCAGATGCACATTGTTGCATTAGAAACCAACTTTGAATACAAATACCACAACTCAAATAGATTTTTAAAGAGCTCAAAAGATAAGCAGGTTTAAACGCATTAGTACTAGCAGACATGAGATTTTGACTAAACACACTTTAAAACTTAACAATAACCATTCTACACTTATTAAAACTAATTTTAAGACTAAATTAAGGCTTATACAAACTGACTTAAATACCAAAAGACAACATGAACACATTTCTTCATATTAAAAATGCTTATCCCAAACACTCCTTTAACATTTGAAAATACAACGTTTAAGCTAAAACAGATCTAATTAAGCATTGATTTGTAAAAACAGATGAAGTTCTATGACAACTAAAGACAAATAAGCAAGAACCATATAAAAATAAGCATTAGTTGATAAGCAAAACAAATAAGCAGATTAGACTTCTAAATGAGCAGTTTACATGAAAACTCAAAGCAAGCTAAATATAAGCTATGAACCAGAAAAACAAGCTACTATTAAGCATAATAAGCACATTTAAGAAACAATAAGCAAAGATAAGCAGATTAATAAGCAAAATAAGAAATTTAAGCTAGAAATAAAAAAAAGTAATTGTACCTTGTCCTTTGCTCTAAACAAGGACTAGAATTGCTCTAAAGAGCTTATCTACAAGCTCCAGCTTGTTGAAAACAAGCTGGTAAAGTCTCATCAGCCCATCCAAATCTGGCTTATCTTCCATTTAAGCATAAACTGACTTTAGGTAATTGATAAGTGATACTTGTTCAGTTTAAAGATCTTATGAACAAGACTAAAACTGAATTTGAACTAGCTTATTAGATAACAAAGAGCTTATTTAGCTTATTAGGTTATTTCCAAACACATCTTAAACATAATTACATAAAAGTAAAAGGTGTAAATTCAACATAGGACCTTAAAAGTAAAATGAAATTTTATTACTAATGAAAGGATTACAAATTTTAAAGTGAAATTACATTAAAACGTTACAATAAGCTAAAAAAATAAGCTAAAAATTAAACTAAAAGCTAGATAAAAACTACATCCATGACTGCCTCTATTTATAGTGAATGGGAGAAGGTTCTAGGCCTTGAGGAGCGTCCTTAAGCTTTTAATCACGACCCGTGATTCTAAATCCATCCATTTGAGCCCTTGGATCACTTCCACGTTCGTCCAACCAATGGGAGTGCTTGGGATTGCCAACGTGGCCTGGGTATGATGTCAGAGCTTGCCACGTTGGCCATCTAGAAGGAAGGTCGAGCGTGTGGGTGAATGGGATTTTAACCTGAGTTATTTGTTGCAGTGTAAAGCGAATGAGATGGGTGAACTAATTATTTAGGCACATTTTTATATATTGCTTGACCTGTTATATTGACTTGGGTTTAGGCTTTGTATATTTATTTTGGGCTTGAGCTCATAAGATTGGTATAGTGGATTGGATATGGACTAATGATTTATGGATTGGAATTTGGACTAAGGTATGTATATTTCAAGACTTTATGGGCTGACCCGGCCTAATAAATGGGTACAGGTTGCCCATTAAGAATGAATATGCCTTCGGCTTCGTTTTCTTGCGCTTTGTTCTTTCCGTGCCCCGTTTTTGTCCGCTTTGCCTTTGTTTTTGTCCTTTTATTGAATATCTATTACCTGCAAGACACAATTCGCAATACAAACGTATACAATGCATTTTTATACCGTTTTCGTTCATTATTGGTCTTTCTAGCTTAATATTAAGAATAAATGATATGTGTTTAAGCACATATCAAAATCCCCCATACTACGATATTGCCGTGTCCTCACGCAATGATATAAATACACGCATAAAACTAAAAATTTTAACCCTCCTAGACTAATTACCTCGAAAAGTAGCTAAGTGTTCATCCTAAGGGGATTTCAAAATCGACTCACTAGTTTTGGACACTCCACATTATACCATTTTTTCATATATATATATCAATATTATAAATATTATAGAAATATATATATATTATTATAATAATCATATTTCACAAGTGACAACATGTTCGACATTCATTATTTAAATATAACTTTTAGGATCACGGAACAAGAAATACTTATAAATAGTGTCCATAAGGATAAATTCATCGTCCTCGATTTTTCACCCGCCCCAAACCAAGCTTAAAAACGAAATCATAGTTAAATACAAGTTAAAATGCTAACACTACTCATAGATGTTAATTGTGTATGCATAGCTACTTTCCGCTCCCTTATTCCTAAATCCTATAAAGATTTTATTATTATTATTGGTGATAAATAAATTATGGCCTTATTCATATAAAGTAAACCCAGTTTTGACCATAATTAGTTTGAAATCCTTTCTTAAAGAGACGATATGGTGAGAATAAGGTCCGCATTAAGGTTCTAATTTTGCATGATTTAGGGGTTATCCTTTTTATTTCATCCGAAACAACTCAACTACGAGTCCAGAGATGGAGGCTTTATTTAGATAACCCTGGAGTTGAAATTTGGCTTTGTTATTATTATTACAACATTATTAATTCCCCCGGTCCTTTAAATAACTGTCATATCGGTATGCGAGCCGACCATGATCCAGGAGTCTTATTTTGACTAGGAGATCCTCGACCTTTTTGAAAACTGTCACATCGGTATGCGAGCCGACCATTATCCAGTAAACTTTTATCAGTCTCGGATTTATTATTCTTACTATGGGCCTTCTTTTAAAAACAGCCACATCGGTATGCGAGCCGACCATGGTCCAGTGATCTTTTATCAGTTCACAGTTCTTATTATTATTATTATAACCTCCACCCTTTAAACGACTGTCACATCGGGCGCGAACCGACCATGATCCAGAAGTCTTATTTCAGCTTTGGTTTATTACATAATAATTATTATTATTATAGCCAAATTTTAAGTCCTGTGGTCTTTTAACTACCTAGACAACGGTAGCGAGGAGTCAAGAATCGGTAGCCTATTTCCCCACAACACTGACAAAACCTCGATGTGTACCTTAATTTCACTAGAAGGAATCTCTACGAAGTAATCTAACTAAGAATCGCAAAAACCAAAGTAACTTTATTTATTTAACAATAATATAACGTTTATTAAGCTGGTGGGAGCAAAAAAAGCCCCAAATAACGCTCTATGAGCTCTACTAGAGATCCTACTACTCCAACTTAGCAGTCTAACTTTATATAAACACTATCATCTTTTATTGTTCATCGTCAAATTTAAAATCCTAATAAAAAGATTCCAGAATGCTTAGTCAAATAAAAACAAACTGTTGCATATTAAAGTCTATATGGAAACTTGCAAACTCTTGGCTTTTTCAAGCTAGAATTCGCGTTTTAAAGCTTCTTGTATAAAAGACTAGCAAAAGTTTAAATTTATATAGGTTAAGGGGCAAGCTAGAGCGCAACATGCTCGATCAAGTCAAAATTTATTCTTATTCTCACCATCGAAAAGTCAAAAATTCATGTCAAATATTTTTGGTATTTTTGGTGGGAAAACGGAGTTACGTGAAGACAAAGCAAAATCAAGTAAGATCAAATCGAAAGATACCCCCCCATACTAGAACTAAACATTGTCTTCAATTTGAGATTGCCACCCCCATACTAAAATCAATGCATAATCATAATATAAAAGGGTCTCTACGTAAATCTAAAGCCGTTTATTAATTATGCTAATAGATAAACGTTAGTCAATAAGATCTAAGATATCGGATTCCCATATATAAGCATGCAAAAGATAGAAGCTCGAGTAAACGATGGACAAAACCACGAGCACGAGAGTCTTTAACATCCAGGGCAATCCTAAACATAAAACACAAGCTCGTAGAATTACTAAAGACATGCAAGCCTTTTAGTCTTAACTATAAATACCCCTCTCCAAGGATGGAAATGGTGTTGGTCTCATTTGTAACTTTGCAAGTTTAATCAACCTCTCTTTATTTTCTTCCTACTTTCTCTCTCTACAATTCTTATCATCTCATCTTCTTGTTACCATGGTGAAGTAAAAGTGTTATGAGATTATTAACAATTGGTATCAGAGCACATGGGATGATTAGCTAGATTGTGTGTTCGTTTTCTTGGTTAGATTAGATCAAAAGTTTGGTTTTTGAAGGTTTATGGTCTCATTCTTGACACTCTTTGATTCTCACGATTGTGGTGTTAAAGTTGGTGTTTTTATTGTTGGTATAGCCTTCTAGGATCAAGTTGTGCAAAAGAAACCAAGCAAAAACATTCAAAAGGGTGATTTTTAGGTGTTTTTAGGTGGAAAGAGTCGTGTTTTTCTCGACTGCGTTTTGTCTATCTGGAAAATTTCTTGACTGCGTTTTGTCTAAGATTCTTCACTACGTTTTGTCTAATACTTTTCACTGTATTTTGTCTAAGATTCTTCACTGCGTTTTGTCTAAGATTCTTCACTGCGTTTTGTCTAAGATTCTTCACTGCGTTTTGTCTAAGATTCTTCACTGCGTTTTGTCCAAGATTCTTCACTGCGTTTTGTCTAATTATCTTCATTACGTAAACTCATTTCAACCAAACCAAATCATAATTAAACAACATATCACCTAATCTAACAAACAATCATCACTTTTAACATACAATCACTAATCATTGTATCGATCCAACACTTATCATAACACAATCAATCAAGGACTTAAACACAATTAATTCACAACAGACAAACCTTAATCCAAATCAATTAACATTCACGGTTTTCTATTGATTTTGTAAAATCCCGCGAAAGACACAATTCTTTTCTCGGTTTTAATCATAGACTTGTAAAATCCCGTGGACGTTTATTGTTTTTCATTTTACCACAATTTCAATCACAACACATCCACTTAAGATCATTCAATCATTTTTCACTTCATAATTCAACAATCATTCATCATGACTACTCCAATTGTAACTTCCACAACCGACAGTCAAATGCATAACAACATAATGGCAGCTGGTTCAAGGGATCGTCCACCAATGCTTGCAACAGGACGATATGCACAATGGCGATCACGGTTCTTACGATACATTGATACAAGACCAAATGGTGATGCCTTACGGAAGTGCATTCTCAAAGGTCCTTACACTCCAACGATTGTCACAACTCCAGCTGTTCCTGCAACAGAGGATTCTCCAGCAGTTCCTGAACAAACAACAGTCGAGACAGTTATGAATATGACTCCTGA
>BQNB010154855.1:2739-15465 GCA_026074375.1 Tanacetum coccineum | reverse complement strand
CCTTCTTTAGACAGTAGACTTGGTCAAGATGATATGGGTCTACTAATCCATCTAGCTGGTTTACGTACACTTATTCCTTTAGAGGTCCGTAAAGAAATGTTGTCTTGACGTCCATCTGGTATACTGGAAATGATTTATGTGCAGCATACGCAACGAATAACCAGACAAGTTCCAAATGAGGAACTGGTGCAAATGACTCTTTGAAATCAATTCCTTCCTTTTGATCGTATCCCTTAGCTACAAGACGAGCTTTGTTACGAATTATAGTATTTTCCTCATCACGTTTGTTTTTCCATATCCACTTCATGTTAATGACATTTTTGTAGAGTGGTCTGTCGACTAATTCCCATACATCTAATCGATCAAACTGGTGAAGTTCTTCCTGCATCGCTTCAATCCATGCAGAATCAGCCATGGCTTCTTTGATGTTCTTTGGTTCGGTTCGACTCACAGTGAGGGCGAACATACACATCTCGCCATTTGTTTCTAGCTGACGTCTTGTTCTAATTGATTGAGAAGGATTTCCAGTTACTTATTCTAACAGATGATCTTTTGTCCAAAGATGTTTAGAAGGATGTCGTTGATAGAATGTATGCATGTTTAACGAGTCAACATAACGAGACAAGTCAACATAAATTCATCTTCGCTAACTTGTCCATATTCTTTATTAGTTTCTGCTTGAATAATGTTCTCATTGGTAGTGACAGTTGGTACTTCAGTTGGTGCTTGACTTGTAGTTTCAAGTGTTGTTTGAATGTTCAATGGAGGTATATCTGCAGCAAAAGTTGTTGAAGTAGATGGAGTTGTGTGTTGTTGTTGACGTTTATTAGGTGCATCAGTAGCAGTTATAGCGGAAGACTTTGACACAATTGGAGTAGTTCCATTGAGTAATTCATCAAACATCATACTAAATAGCAAATCTAGCTCATTTGACAGTGTTACTGTCTCAGCTGCTGGAGTAACATTTTCTTGACTTTGGGAACCAGGACTTAAACTATCTTATTCAAGTGCCATTGTCGGACATTATGGAACGGGGTCAGAACTAACATGATTTGACGCCATCTGAGGCAATTCGCTAAAGTTAACATGAATGGTTTCAACTATCACTTTTGTTCTCTTGTTATATACCGGATATGTTCTTGATTGAGTAGAATACCCTACAAAAATACATGCATCACCTTTTTCCTTCATTTTGTTAAGATTTTCACCATCTCTGACGATGTAGCAAAGAGAGCCAAAAAATGTGAAAGAACTTAACAGACGGTTTCCAGCCATTGATGATGTGGTAAGGTGTTTTCTTATGTCAAAGAATTACGAGTGAACGGTTTTGAGTAAACAAGTTTGTATGACAATTTGCTTTAGCCGAAAGGTAACAATGTTGCAATTGCTTTAGCCAAGAAGAACAGAGGAACTTTAGCGGCGCTTAGCATTGTTCGAGCAGCCTCAACAAGAGTACGGTTCTGTCTTTCGACAATACTGTTTTGTTTAGGTGTTCGAGCAATAGACGTTTGGTGTTCTATACCTTCTTGTGCAAAATATCCATGAAGAGTTTTGTTTAAAAATTCAGTTCCTCTTGAACATGAAGTCCTCTTGAACAAATCTGAGGAAATCAATGAGAACTTCAGGTGTTTCATCTTTGGATCTCAAGAAGTGAGTCCAAGTATATCTGGAGTAGTCATCAATAATTACGAGAACATATTTCTTTCCATTAATACTTTCTACCCGCATGGGACCACATAAGTCCATGTGTAGAAGTTGTAACCGTCTTTTGGAGCTTGGGGTAGTCTTTGTGTGAAAAGACTTTTGTTTGGATTTCCCCAACTCACAAGAAGAACAAAGATGATCTTTGATGAATTTTAACTTTCAAAAACTATCACAATATCATTCTTTGATAGCAAGTTAATGGAATTGAAGTTTATGTGAGAAAGACGACGATGCCATAACCAAGCTTGAGATGATGTAGCTTTAGCCATTAAGCAAATATGATTAGGAGTATATGTGTCTTGAAGAGTGATGGAATACAGATTTGTGCCACGAGAACCTGTGAGTAGATCATTTCCCTTCAAATCACGGATGTAACCTGTAGACTTCCGAAAATGTGATTCAGCCCTTCGATGTAATAAACCCTTTTGATAGTGATATTTCCCTGAACTAGATCTCCATAACCAAGAATCGGTGCAATTTGATCATTTCCAAACTTCACCGTACCTAGAAATTTCTCCACAAAATTACTTAGAAGCTTGAGATTTCCCATCATGTGCTTTGAGCACCCAGAGTCGACGATGAATAGATTTATCTCTACGAGCTGCAAAAGAATTAGAAGACAATGGAGTATTTGACACAATGGAACACCTAAGAGTCATAGGTTCTAAAATATTAGTAGTTCTAGATGCATTTCCTAGAGGCATACTGACATTTGTGTTGACAATTCCTATTTGGAAATTAGGTTTCCATTTGTATCCAGATGGTGTAAACTTACAGTACCACCATTTACATGTCTTGCTAATCTGCTCATATTGCTTCCTAATTGTGCTTCTACGTTTTTGGTTAGGGGATAGCAACTGTTCTCTTAAAGGGTGTTGCAGCAGATTGGTTAACAGTTCATGTGGGTTCTCTACTACTAATAGGCACAGCCATAGGCATTTTAGTCCTAGAATTCACGCCATTAATATAGTGAAGAACACACATATCATGATTGTCATTCAGCACACATTTTCCATAAGTAACATAAACAAAGTTTACATTCGAGGTCTTAGCATTCAAACTGTCATTACACGTAGTTATAGACGTTTTATTATTTGAAAACTTAAAATTCCTACGGTGGTCTTCTACTTCTTGCTTCTTCCCTTGACTATTATTAGGCATGACTCTATCTTCTAATTGATTACTCTTAAGCTGTGGTCTGCTAACACTAGTAGTGGGAATTACTCCTGTAGAGAAAGACACGCGTTTGTTAGTTTTCCTAATATCTTGAGGCAACTGTGGTGTTCTAGTTTGATTATGCTTTGTGTGCACTTTGGAGCAATAACATTTGTGTTCTTTAAAATTGACTTTACATTCTGAGGCAAAATCTGTGCAGTGACTGGTTTGGAAAAATCATTAGACACATTATTTGTGGTAACTAACTTTGACTTTGAAAAATCTGTCTTTGCAAGAGAATCTGAAAAATTAGCCAGTTTACCTAAAATTGATTGTCTTTGACTTTTAAAAGCATTCGGTTGTCGAATAACAGATGATTTTTCAAACTTAGTTTCTATAGATTTTCCTTTCATCTTTTCAATGATTTCTTCAACTTACTTATTGCAATTCCTTTGTCTTGTAATTGAGCTTTCAAGTCTTGAATTTCAAAATATTGTTCACGTTCTTTCAGAAATAGGTTTGACTGATTTTCTTTGAAGGCTTTGTCATTTTTTATTTGTTCTTTACATTGTTGTAAAGCAAGTTCAAGATTAATCGCATGTTTCTGAAGTACTTCAAAACTCTTTGACATTGTTTTACTTTTTGAAAGCTCTTTTTCAAGAAGTTCACATTTGTTAATTTGGTCTAAATAATCACATTGTAAATCAGTGAATTCATCGAGAGTAGTATACACACCAAGTATAACATTCATGTGAACAGCATAATAATATTCCCTAGAAAGTCGGTCGATTTCATTCAAAAACTAGGTTTTTGAGTTTCCAGTTGAGATTTGAGAGAGTCTACTTCATGTTTAAGAGAATTAAAGTATCTCAAATCAGCAACCATTTTCTGTTTCAAACACAAGTGAAATTTTTCTAAATCAGCATTGATTCTTCGAATTTGGGGACAAAATTTTCCTTTGATTGTATTTTGAATGAATGGATCTATGTGACCAAAATATGTTCTTTTAGCGATTGTTTGTTTGCAACGTTCCACTCCATCAAAAATCGTGTCAACACTACTTTTAATTTTGAAAAGTTCCTTAGAGCTTTTACACTTTTGATCTCACGGAATGGATTCATCCATCCGTTTTTCTAACAAAGTTTTTTGTTTATTAAAAGACTCTTTCGAATTTCCTTTCTTGATCTGAGCCTCTTTTTCTTGTGACATTATGAAGACGGTTTCTTGATGTGCAAAAAGCTCCCTTTTCATTTCTAAAATTGTTTGATTTAAGTCGTTTATCTTCAAGTATATTCATTAAATGACTTTTCAGATTCCATTTTGCATGACATTAAATCCCATTTAGCTTTTGCACAATCAATTGCCACCTTTGACGCATAATTCACATCATGAAACCTATCAAGTTTAGCTTGGAACTTCTTAAGGTCTTTGAACATCAACTGATTAGTCTTTGACAGTTCATTATTTGCTTCTTTGAAATGGTTATTTGATGATTCTAAACTTTTATTTTTGGTTTTGAAATCCTCAATTTCACCTTTCAATTTATCAACTAAAGCCTTGTTTAATGTTTCCAAAAATTTATTACGGTTTCTCAATTAAAGAAGGGAGCAAATCACGTTCTTTAGCAAGGTAGTCATTATCATCCTGGTCATCCTGTTGTCAGTCATAACTCATATCCAATGAATCAATAATTATGTTATGTTCATCTTGTTCAATCGGATATGTGTCATTAACAGATTCAGGTTGCATAGGATGTTATCGGTCATTGGCAAACACATTATAATTATCATCATCATTTTGTACCTTTTGTAATGGCTCAACATCAAAGATGGGTCCAGAATTGTCAGCAACATTTGGAGTAACCTCTTGAATATGTGCCATGTACATATAATGTGCTTCCAATTCCTGATCTTCAGGTTCATCAACAGTGTCATCCTTTCAATCAGCTTGTTCCGCATTCAACTAAAATCCAGCTTCCTCTTGCTTATACAATACCATCTTTTCCTTGTGATAAGCTGCATCCTCTACCCGTTTCGGTTTCTGACATTCCCTTGATACATGTTCATATTCCTTGCAATTATAACACTGAATCCCACACTTTTGCACTACTTGTGTACCTACATTCTCCCTAGCCCCAACAACATTAACTACCCTCTGATTATTATACCCAGTGCCTCTGTTAATCCTTAGAGTATTATCCTGATTTGCCCTACTGGTGTTTGATGAAGTTCTGAGGTTGTTGTTGGTAGGTTTATAGATTTTCTTAAATGATAGAGAAATTAAAGCCATGAGTTTATCAATCTCCTTCTCCTTTGACAATTCATCATCTTCATCAACCATTTTAGGTTCTTGATCATAAGTTGGTGTAGAAGAGTTGACAATTGTTTTACCTCTGTTTCTGATATTAGCTGGTTGAGGAATTGTTTGTGTGGTGAGTAGGATGGTTTTGAGGATGATAAACTGGTTGTTGTTGAGCAACAAGTGCAAGTGGATTTGTAGTACGTGCTAGTCTTTCAGCTCTTATCTCATTGACTTTAGTCTGGTGTTGCTTTAAAATGTCATAAAGTTTGTGATAGGAGACAGTCTTCAGTTCTTGACTCTGCTTAACGAGTGTCATAAACCTTTGCCATTCTGGTTGTAATTGAAGTAAGAACTGAACATTCACTTGATGATTTATAACATCACACTGATTTCTGACAAGCTCATTCATCATCTTGTAGAATCTTAAGTAATATGATTCAAGCGATTCACCATCCCATGATGTGAATTTTCCAAACTCCTAATATAAATTGGTTTCAAGATCTTGAACATTGATTGATTCACCTTGTTTCAACCTTTTAATTTCTTTCCACATTTCACATGCATTTAGACAAGCATCAGCTGTGGAGTAGATGTCATTATCTATCCATGTGAGAATTAGCTGAACAGCTTCAGCTTTAGCATTCAATTGATCGTGCATGTCTTGTGAAACATTCTTGTAGTTCTCCATATACCCTTCTGTATTGGTTTCTGTACTTCCTTTTGAAACTGGAATAGTCTTCTCAGTCCATTTGAATTTGTTGGGTGGATTCTGGAGACAATAATGGATGAGTTCATTGTTAGGTTTGATGTCGATGTATCTCTTGATTCTGGATTTCCACTGAACGTAATTATCCGGTGCTAATATTGGTGGACGATCTTTACCACCTGCTTCCATGATGGCATTGTGAAGAGCATTCGATGTTTGAGTTTGCAAATTGGTATTGGTATTTGACATTTTGATGTTGTGAATGGATATCGGATCTTAAGTAGGTAAAGTGATTGAGTTGTTGTGGATTGAATTCAGTTAATGTTTACAAGATTTTATAAATTTATGATTTAAACCAAGAAAAGAAGCGACTTTTTTAGGATTTTAATAAATCAAGAAGAAACCTTGAATTAAAATTTGTTGTTGTTGAAGTACTTGATCTTTTATTAACGATTGATGAGCTAAAAACGATGAACTGTTACCACACTTTCAACTTAGAATGATTAACGGTTGATTAAAACAAAAACAAGGACTAACGGTGTAATTGAAATCCATGTTAAATTCTTTATGGTTGTTAATTAAAGTTGTAGGGACTAACGGTGTAAAAATGGTACACTTTGAAGGGCTAACGGCTGACTTATAAGTGTTAAGGACTAACGGTGTAAGACTATTTCAACAATGAGGGTGAATGACCAAAGTAAGGACAAATGGTGAATTTGTCTTAGGGTCCAGGGACAAAATTGCAAAATTCCAATTTTAATGAATAAAATAAAATGTTTCCCTCTTTTTTTCTTTCATCTTTGTTTCAAATGAGTAGAAAAGGAACGATTCTATTTCACTTCTCACAGACTCGTTTGTTAATGTTCGATCAAAAGGAAACACACTACGATGATCTACGAAGGATCACGATCGTAATGATAGTAATTAGAATACCCGTGAATAACCGAAGCACGAACCCGAAAAACCAAAACACGTTGAAACAAGCTAGTGACAAGTATACTTTGCTCAAACTTTTATGTATAATTCGCCTATCCAACCAAGTATACTTTGCCAAACACAAATGTATAATTCGCCTATATCCCGTGGTATACTTCGCCTAAACTAAAATGTATACTTCGCCTGATGAGACGTATACTTTGCAAGACAAGAAATATAACACCCCGTGTTTTAGGGTCATTTGCGACGTCAATAAGTTCGTTATTAATTTTTAGTGTTGTACGCGTTTGCTTGTAATTTTAAAGCGTTAAGTTAAATCGCGTAAGCTAAAAATTATCGTTCAATGTAAACGGGCATCAAACAATTAAACATTTACATCAAGCAAGTGTTAAGTAATTATTTGGAGGATAATTATTAACTTTGTTCATTTTATTTTTATTGGTTGCGTAAAGTGTTTACGTTTCGCGATAAAATACGTTTAGGCATACCCGGAACCACCAAAACTTTTATACGCTTCAACAAATACCCACTTTTATACCCAATACATAAAAGTTACAAAAATATATCATGTATATACATCTATGGCCGGATTTGGTCTTATGGATACAAGAAATATTTCAAAAATCTTACCACTTGCAATGTACTTCACCAACTAAAGACTATGAGACTTTTTACAAGCAAAAACCCATACCATGACCATAAGGACTTCCTAGATTTCCTCATCTTGTCTCAAGACTTTCATGTGCACCTTTTTGACTAGTCTTGTATGCATATAAGTCAAGTATACCAAGAGAGATAAACATACACTTCAACACTTAGCAAAAAAATCAAATTTTCTCTCCTCTTTTGTCTTAAAAACCCACGGCATCAACACCCCTTTATACACAATCCATAGTTTGATTTTACAAGACCATACACACATTCATACATCATTCCTATGATAACCTAAGGTGTTTGCAAGGGTTGGTTAAAGGTTTACAAGTATTGAAGCAAGTTTTGCAAGATTAGGGTTTTCTAAGAAAACTAGGGTTTTCAAGTGTGCAAGCTTGGGTTTAAAGTCTAAACAAGGGTTTAGCATGTATTTCTCATCATCATCATTCATCATCATAAGGTTATCTAAAACTCTTTATGTCCTTCATTTATCATTTTATGCATTTATATGTTCTATTTAGCAATATCACCATTTAGGATACTTTTAAACATGTGAAATGGATTTTTACTTGTGATCATTGTTTTGTGAACTTTTGTACATATTATATTGATGTTAATATTGTGTTATAATGGAAGTATAAGCCTTGTACACTCTTGGTTTATGTATAAAAAGTTCATGTGTAAACTTGTTAAATTAGGGTTTCTTTAATAAGTTTTGATTAAAAGTAAGATTAGAGAACTTGTCATCTTGGATACATGGACAAAGTATGGACTAATGGACTTATTATATGTAAGACATAAGCTATAAAGTGTTGTAAAGTATTTGTAACAAGGTGTTGAAGCTTAAAAGTATAAAATCAAGCTTAAAACAAGTTTTTAACACAAACTTCAAAACTTTCTGTTTTGGGACGAAAATTAAAGTGTCTATATTATGTTTTATAAAGATAGTACATCCCATGAGGATTCCAAAATGATAAGAAACTCAGAAAACGGATTAATAACGAAGAAGATACGCTAATTACGAGTTTACGACGATAAATACTTTTATAAAACTATTTTTATAAAAGTTACTATTCACCACAGAAACTTATACTTTTAAAACATCAATAAATTGATAAAACTTTTAATTACGAGAACGTGCTCGCAAGAATCGCTAAAAACGGAGCTATAACGAATAAGATACGACATTTACGGGTTTTACGCTAATTAAAACGTAAAAATAAGTTATTAGCTGTGATGAACAGTAAAAACACTATTCACCACAGAATGTTGAAAACTTAAAAATGTAATATTATGATCACTCGTCTTAATACGAAAGCGTGGACGTAAGAAACGCGAGAAACGGACTTAAAACGATAAAGTTAGGTCATTTTTGCTAAAGGCGTATTTATAAACGTTTTTACTTTATAAATATGATTTCACTAAAACGATTAGATGGTGATGTAGCTATATAGAATTATATGTGGTTTTAGTTAATCAAAGTGCTATATTACTAGGGAGTTTCATAATGAGGCCTCTTCGGGGTGGCGTATCGACGAGTTGTTGGATTTACGATTTAAAGTGTCCTAGCTCCTCATACGTCACTACATGACCTCTTGATTATGATAGCCCGAACGATAGTATGATGTAACTAAAAAGGATTATATATGGTAGTTGTTAGTCAAAGTACTTGAGTACTCATACGACCTATATTAACTAGGTTGCATTCGGGCGTTAGCGTGACGCGTTTTCATTTGGGATATTTCATTATCAATTTACTCACTCGAGGTGAGTTCATAGCCCCATGTTTTAAATGATTTTGATTTATAAGTTTTTGGGGTGAGAAACATGTGATGTTTTATACTTTGGACACAAGTGGTAAATTTTATATTATGATTACGTGTTGCCTAAGTAGCGATAACCCAAGTTGAGCCCATTATCATGAACTGGTTAATTACCTAGAGGGTAAGCGCGAATGTTATGAATAGATCTATTTGGGATTGACATCCCCGTTCGGGTGAGTCATGCTCACTGTGCTGGTATGCCGGATAACGAACGTATACCATGTCGGACTAGGGATGTTGCGGGTTAGAACATCCATACGGGCATTGTGGGTAATTTTACATTGCAATATATTATCGAGCTTCAGTGTCATGAGCTTAGGGCGAACGTAATTGCATTTATGTAATGTCTGCATCTGTTGCATTATCATACAAATGGGTGATCTTGTGGTCCTGCATTATACAATTTATTAAACCTATGAATTCACCAACATTATTGTTGACGTTTTAAAGCAATGTTTTTCAGGAGGTCAATAGGCACGAGGTGCTGGGATACATTGGTGATTATATGTTTTGGGATACCATGCTAAAGATTTGGTTGCATATGTTTTTGGAAAAATGTGTTATGAACTAGTATCTTTGTACTATTAATGTCGAACAAGTTAAGCTTCGGGCTTTTTGTAACAGATATTTGCTAAAATCTAATGTATTCGTTTTTACGACTTTTAATGGTCGTTCTATATATATCTTGTGTTGTTGATCTATGAAGTAACACGCCCACTGACTCATATTCCGCTGCGAGCCATTTTGGAGGTGTTACATTATACGAAACCCAAAATTTCAGATCATTAAGCCTTACAAAACCCATTTTTAGGCTCAAAATATCATTTTACGGAACCCATTGGCCCAATACTGTTCACGAAACCGAAACCTGTGAACATTTGCTTTCGTAAACTTTGATTTTCCAAAAAAAATGATAAGCTTAATGATCCTGCTTATTTTAACAACTTATTTATCATTTTCCAACATTTAAGCTTATTTATCAAATTCTTAAAGTTACAAAACTTGTCTTAGTTATGAAACCAATGATTACAGTCTATAAATTGATATTTCCAGTGATCAAGCAATCCCAATCAAGTTATTAAGTACATATTAGCATTTTGCTTCAATCAATTTCATTTTCTAAACACCTTTAAAATTTACGAAACCCTAGATCTGACCGAAACCTATTTAATCAATTAAAACAACAATTAATAGCACAATAATGATAAATATGACTCAATTCTTACGTTTTCTAGCACAAGAGTTCAACAAACTGATTTGGATCAAAGATTCTTTAACACGAAAGCTCAAATAAGTGAGAGAGATTACGAAATTTAATCTTTATTGATTTTACGAAAGTGATACAGTTTCGTACGTAACTGTGACTTTTATATCTCCGAAAATAACTTTCATACTTTGGCAAATTTAGTCCCTTAAGTTTCTTACGTAAGCTATTTAAATCCTACGAAAGACACTTTTGAACTTTGACAGTTTTAGCCCCTTGAGATTCTTACGTAAGTTATTTAAACCCTACGAAAGCTACTTTCCAACATTGTCATTTTCAGTCCCTTGAGATACTTTCGCAAACAACAAACATCCATACGAAAGTTATTTTTGCATTTTTCTCCTTTTAATTTCAAAAGTTACTTTCACATCCCTTTTTCTCCAAAATTTCATAACTCCCCCTTACAGTTAGACCACTTTTTCAATTAAGTTCCTATTTTGATTGGAAAATTTTCATAACTCCCTCTCAAACAATTGTCCACGAAATCCCTTTTTCTTCTTGAAAAATAATTTGTTTGAAAAGAAGTTATTTTTGCTTTTGAGCACACAATTTTTATTTGATGACGGTTTGTCTTGAGAGAAAAAAAATTATAACTCCCCCTCAATAAGATATCTAATTACAAAACTTATTGAAAGATAGTTAATTTTGCAGTTTTGGAAATTCTTTTGAGAAGATTTTGAAAAATATAAGAATTTCATAACTCCCCCTTGAATAAATGTCTAGTTAAAGAACTTATTCAAGATATTGTTAATTCTTACAATTTTGCACACTTAAAATTTTCAAAATAAGATGATTTTTGAAGAAATCTTTTGTTTTTGAATGGAATTGGATTTGCAAAACACATTTTTTAGCAGTGAAAAATCATTTTGATGATTTCTCCCCCTCAGTCTATGATACAATTATTTTGCATTTAAAGAACCATGTTTTTGAAAAATTTAGTATTATAAGACTGATTTGAACGTAGAAAATATGTGTTTAAATCCTTAAGTTAGAATTTTTTATTTTTTTATTTTTTTAAATCTTTTTGAGTTTTTTTAAAAAATTTTCAATTTTTGTTTTGTTTTTGAAATGTATCTACAAATGGTTTTGATGTATGATCTTTCATTCAAGAAGACAACTTCACGAGACGTTCCAACTGGGTTGTAGTCATACATCGCATACCAATCTTGTGAACTAGAAACTCAAACCTTTCCTTCTGAAGGGCTTTTGTAAATAGATCAGCAAGCTGGTATTCCGTCCCGACAAAGTATAATTCAATTGTACCTTTCTCAACATGCTCTTTGATGAAATGATAACGGATGTTAATGTGTTTTGTTCTTGAATGTTGTACGGAATTGCAAGATATGGCAATTGCACTTTTTGAGTCACAGTAGATCGGAATCTTGTGGTAACGATATCCATAGTCCAGCAGTTGTGTTGTTATCCAAATGACTTGAGCACAACAAGCAGACAAGGATACATACTAAGCTTCCGCAAAGGACATTGCTGTACAATCTTGCTTTTTCGACGACCAACTGACTAGCTTATCTCCCTGAATGCCTCCGGATGTGCTTTTGTAATCATCATTACACCCTACATGGTCTGCATCTGCATATGCAATTAGCTCAAACCCAGAATTCTTCGAGTACCATAGACCCATGTTAATGGATTGTTTAAGGTAGCGAAGATCCTTTTGACCTATTTGAGGTGTTTTTAAGTTGGGCGTGCTTGATAACGCGCACATACAAATGTCGCAAAAGCAATATCTGGTCTACTAGCAATAAGATACATAAGTCCCCCAATCATACTATGATATTTTATTTGATCTATTGGGGTACCCTGTAAATTTGCATCTAGTTTAGTAGTAGCCATTGGTGTGCTAACAGTATCACATTTTCCATCCAGTGTTTCTTAAGAATATCCATAGTATATTGCGATTGACATATAAAGATACCCCAGGGAGATTGATGAACCTGAAGTCCGAGAAAGAACTTCATTTTGCCAATCATTAACATTTCAAAATTATCTTTCATGAGGTTTTCAAATCTTTTTGCAAAAACTGGTTTAGTTGACCCAAAAATTATGTCATTGACATAGATTTGAACTAACAAAATGTCATCCCCGTGTCTTCTTGTAAATAGTGTCGGATCGACAATACCTTTTGTGAAATTATGTTCGATTAGAAACGAGGAAAGCTTGTCATACCA
>BQNB010154854.1:0-15466 GCA_026074375.1 Tanacetum coccineum | reverse complement strand
CGACTTAAATCAGATCTAGAAGATTCTACTTTGTGACGGCGTCGCGACTACAACTGGACACCATCGCAGCGATTTCTCTATATATACAAAACCGAATTTAGAGTTTTAAGTGTGTAACTTTGTATAACTTTTGGGAGCTGAACCCTACGTATTTTGTCAGCTTTTAAGCCGTCTTAGGGCCTCAAAACCCTATTGTAACTGATCTTAATCCATGTTTTAATCAAGTAAGATTGTTTATCTTTAATCGTTTAATATGTCTATGTGTTGTTTGATTGATATATGTTCTTGCTTCCTTTATAACATGTTAGGCTAAACCCTCCCTTGTATTTACTTATGATTGCATAAACGTTGGATTGTAGATCCTTTTACTGTTGCTTCTTGTGTTGAATGTGCGCGTTAGGCTTTAGAAAACTAGCCATAATATATTAAATTCGCATAGAATCCTAGGGAAACGTGAGAAGTGTAGAAAGGATACCATCGATAACAGTCTTCATACTACCTTACCCCTAATATGGTTGATCCCTTTTAAGATATTTCAATTGCATTTAATATACTCTTAGGGGCCTTGTAATAGTCTTCATACTACCTTACTTGTGCGTTGCCTTAATGGGATATTAAATAGACGGAGGGTTCGTGTAATTCATTCATGACTTAGGAAATACTTACACAGATCGTCACGAGTGTGACAGGGCAACATTATTAGGAGAAGCAATCGAATAAGTAATGCATGATTAAGTAAATACACTATCTTATCATAAAGTTATCACTAGTAGTATAGATTATATTTAGTTAATCAAACCAACCTCTCAAACCCATGATTTTATTTGCTTTTTATAAAATATAAAAATACAAAAAGAATCTCCTTTTAATCCCGTCGATCTTGGCTAAGACCTGTTCGAGCCTTCCCAACCTATTCTCCTAGAGAACAATAACAACCCCTAAGTCTTGCCTATACTACAATACAACGATTAGGTACACTGCCCAGGGAGTTGTAAAACTTTATGTAGAAGTCTTTACAACAACCGCACACATCAAGTTTTTGGTGCCACTGCCGGGGAATAGTTAGGTTTCGAACTTAGTTTAGCTTATTTCTACTCGCTTGAATCCTTTCAAGTGATATTTTATTTCCGTTATATTAGCTTTCTCGTAGTCTATCTTTTCTTTGTGTTATTTGTTTCGTAAATCATTCTCGTCAACCACCATGGGAGACGCGAATCCTATCCGTACTCTTGGAGATTACTCCAGACCTAGCCACGAGGGCTATAGGAATACCATTGATGCAAAACGGATGCTCATTCCACGGACTTCTGTTCGAGGATCCAAACCAACACCTCAAGGATTTTTTAAAACTTGTGGACTCACTTGACCTTGACGGTGCAAATAGGGAAAGAACGCGCCTGCGTTTATTTTAATTTTCCCTTCGCGATTAAGCTAGCAATTGGCTTGAACATCTTCCAGCAGGATCCATCTCTATATGGGAGGATCTTACTACTTGTTTTCTTGCTTAATTATTTCCACCGGGAAGGACCATAAAACTTTGCACCATTATCCTTATGTTCCAACAACATCAAGGAGAATCTCTCTCAGAAGCATAGACCCATTTTAAGGATTTAATCCAAAAAGTCCATCATCATGGCATTGATATTTGGTTCCAAGTCTAAATTTTTATGACCATGTCACTCCTGCCACAAGACGAACCATTAACCAATCAGCCGATGGTAATCTTTGTGACAGAAACGTCAAAGAATCCTGGGCATTATTAAATGATCTCGCCCTCTATGACAATGAAAGTTGGAATGACCCAAGGGATTTCGCTAAGCCGGTTAAGGCAATATCTTTGCCTCAAGATGTCCTGAGTACATCTGATCGCCTCCTCATCGAGCTCGAAAATCAAGTCCAACGCTTGATGAAAGCTCACATTGCTCCTATATAACCCATTTAACTGAAAAATATCACTTCCTTATGTGAAATATGCAGTGGCCCCCATGACACTCAATACTGCATGGAAGATCCCGAGCAAGCTTTTGTTGAATATGCATCCTCGCGTAACAAGAATGTGAGAGATAGGCAGTTCACTACTAACCTAGGACCAACAAATTTCAAAGAAGCCACCAACACCTGGAAGGACAAACCAAACTTTAACTGGGAACGAACTCAATCTTTCACAAGCCTACAAAAAGGATCGTTATCCACCTATTCCTCTAGTTACCCAACAAAGCTTGAAAGAACATTAAAAGAGTTTGACTCTCATCAAGAGAGAAGATTATCTAGACTTGGAACTTAACTTGGATGACAACAAGACGATATGATCAATAAAATTAATACTCTATGGAAAGTCTTTTCTAAAAAGGTTGATGACACTTCCACCCATGACACTGCAGGAAACCCTATGGCTCAAATGAATTTCGCATCCACCAACTATCCTATAAAAGAGGAACTTCGAGGCAAGGGAATCAAAAACCCATCAAAGTTACTCTCCTCGAAATACCTGTAGCAATCATCCTTAGCAGAACAAAATAGAAATCCCTCTTTCCCAAAACGTGTTCATTTCGTTAATTCAATCATTATTCTAAGCAAGGAAGATGAAGCTAAGGAAGAACGAAGTGTGGAGTCTAGTGCGACCGAGTACAAGAATCACGAGATCACAGTTAAAGCAGAAGAAGTTGAAAGCGAAGTGGAATTCGAGGAAGAAACTGAAGAAGAAATCAAAGAAGAAGATGAAGATAACCCGGGAAATTTTGACACTTTCCCCACTATGAAAGAATTAAGGTATCACGAATGGCTCTTGAAAAACCCTCGACCCCCATAGGTAAAGGCCAAGATTAGAACCGGGTAAGGTAGATTATAACCAAACCAAAAAGGATGCTTTATGCCGACACGTTAATTTGATAGGATTATTCGTGTCTAGGTCTTAGGATGATGCACCGCCTAAGTCTTAAGAATGATATGCCGCTTTGAGATAAGACTATCATTGCACTAACCGGCATTTTATCGGATTATTCATGGTTGATATGTTTTCTTTACTATAGTATTTTGATCGCGTCTCTATATCGGTTTGTTAATCTTCTTAATGTGTTTATGCTTTACTTGTCAGCAAAACCTAGCTTAGATATGTCAGACAGTTTGAGATATAATTTGTGTCATATATTCACACAACAATTGATACAAATATAAAGGAGTGTAAACGAACTATTTCTAGAATACGGCTGAACCCAAGACATTAATGTACATTAATTGACTGGCATAAATACACTGGTTTAGAAAGACATAAATAACTTTGAATGACATAAATAACTTTGACTAATCATACATAATTGACTTTGACTAATCATGGACTAACCAC
The DNA here is from genome assembly GCA_026074375.1 of Tanacetum coccineum. Lineage (NCBI taxonomy): Eukaryota > Viridiplantae > Streptophyta > Magnoliopsida > Asterales > Asteraceae > Tanacetum > Tanacetum coccineum. Next base: position 12,123 of record BQNB010154854.1, on the reverse strand, counting down.
TCCCCCGCAGTTGAAGCGGGAGGACACCGGACGCTCAAACTGGTGCGAACTCCCAAACAACGCTGAAGACAATCCCTTAGTGAAGATATCTACAAACTGATAACGGGAAGGAACATGCAGAACACGAACCTGACCAGCAGCTACTAAATCACGAACAAAATGAATATTGATCTATATATACTTCGTACGCTGATGCTGAACTGGATTGGAAGATAAATAATCAACACACATTATCACAGTAAACACGCGTAAGCGGAAGACAAAGGGGTGTGTAACTCACGTAGTAAATTCCTCAACCAGCACGTCTTAGCAACATCGTTGGCAATGCCACGATACTTTGCCTCTGCACTAGAACGAGAAAGCGTTGGCTGACGCTTAGCGGACCAAGATAGTAAATTGTTGCCAAGAAATACACAATACCCTGAAGTCGATCTCCGAGTCGTGGGACAACCAGCCCAATCCGCATCAGAATAAGCAACCAAATCTGTGGTAGATGAAGAAAATAACTGCAAACCATAATTCAGAGTACCCTGAACATACCGCAAAATCCTCTAAGAGCAGAGAGATCGGCTCTCGAGGATCATGCATTATGAAGACAAAAAAATGAAAACTTGTTGTACTGTCATTACGAAATATCAGGGCGAGTAACAGTAAGGTATAAAGAGAAACCCTAAGACTCCGGTATAAAAGTGGGATCAAAAACTACTGGATTCACATCATTTCCTAGTTTTAGACCCGGTATCAATAGGGGTAGTTCACAGGGATTACAATTAGCCAATATGAGCTCGCAAAAGCACTCCACACATATTTCTTCTGAGAACAAGACTATCCCAAAGAATCGCGTGTAACAAGATACCCAAAAAATAATAAGAAGCCCAGAATCCTCATAAGAACTCCTGATGTAATGAATCAATAATCCGTTGTAACAAAGGCTGAGAAGAAGCTGTGAGCACAATATCATCAACATATAATAATAAGTAAGTATTATCCGGCCCATGCTTGTATATAAATAAAGATGAGTCACAACGGCTAGAATGAAAACCAACTCGAGTGATATAAGATTCAAACCGCCCGAAACCAAGCTCTAGGAGCCTGCTTGAGCCCATAAAGAGATCTTTATAATAAACATAACATGAATCAGGTTATTTAATTCCTCGAAAACGTGGTGGTTGATGCATATAAACTGTCTCAGAAATCACCATGTAAAAAGGCATTCTTGACATCGAGCTGATGTATCGGCCAATGTCGAGAAGCAGCCAAACTAAGAACAGTCCGAATAGTACCCGATTTAACAACCGGACTAAAGGTCTCATCAACATCAACTCCCTCTAACTGAGTACTACCATTCGCCACAAGACGAGCCTTGTAGCGACTAAGCGTGCCATCTGCCAAATGCTTATGGCGAAAAAGCCACATACAACGAACTATATTCGTATTGGTAGGTCGAGGTACTAAAACCCAAGTTCTGTTTTTAATAAGTGCACTATATTCATCACGCATAGCATTTTGCCAATTAGGATCACTAAACGCATCACGATAAGATGTTTTGTAAAGGGAAAAACCAAAGATACATGCTAAATAAGACGCTCAGTAGACGATAGTCCCCCGACAAAGAACGAAATGTGTACCCATGGGGAAACCGAGTTCAGGGTTCGGGTTTAGTGGATTGGGAATTATAAGAGGTGGAATTTCATTTTGAGCCGTGGGAGGTTGTTCATGATCAATTTCAGGTGTTTGTTGGGCCACGTGCATATGTTGGATATGTGGTAGAGTATCATGGGTTGTAGTGGATTGTTGGGTTGGGGAGTTATGGGATGGTGTAAGGCGTGGTGGTGATCAGGTTGGCGAGACTGAAGGGGCTATATTTTGTATTAGTGGGAGTAGTATTTGGTGGAGGTATATGAGTTGCTTATATAGTATCGGGGTCCAAAACGGGAATGGACCGAATGGGTTGAGTTGGAATATCGGGCGAGTCATCTAAAAATATGTAGGTGGGTACCGAGCTGAGTTGAGTTGATCCATATGGAAAAAACGGTTTCATCAAAGGTAACATGACGTGAGATAATTATTTTATTTGTGTGTAAGTCAAGACATCGATACCCACGATGATTAGAAGCGTGTCCCAACAATATGGAGGGTGTGGCACGTGGTTCAAGTTTGTGATTAGGATATAGGTGAGGGTAACATAAACAACCAAAAGTGCGTAAAAGGCTTTAGTCCGCTCTGTTCCAACAAGCGAGTAAAGGTATCTCATTGTATCTGTATGGAAGGTAAAATATTAAGCAAAGTGATGGCCATATTGAAAAGCCGCAACCTAAAATGTGTTGAAGAGTTGGCTTGAAAAAGTAAAGTTCGAATGAGATTATTTATGGTACAAACCATTCGTTCGGATTTGCCATTTTGTTGGGATGTTTTGGGACATGAAAAGCGAAACTGTATACCATTTTCGGCAAAAAGTTTGTGAAGGTTACGGTTGTCGAATTCTCCACCATGATCACACTGAAATGAACGAATTTCACACTTGAACTGAGTACGAACATAGGTACGAAACAAAACAAATTTAGACCAAACATCAGATTTATTAAGCAAAGGATAAACCCAAATAAACTACGAATAGTGATCTAAAAACAAAAATAGTATTTAAACCCTGAGAGACTGGATGGTGGACGTCCACACATCTGAGTGAACAATGACAAAACAAGAAATAACGACATTATTTGATACTGACCGACGGAAGCCCTCACGTGTTTTTGCCGAAGCTGACAACATAGGCAAAGAACAATAGTTTTTTTTTTCCGTATTAACAAGAAAAACATTAGTATAAACAAGACGACGTAACCAATGTCACCTCCTGGAATGTCCAAGACGTTGGCCATGGGTTTTGTTTTTGTATGTTTGACTGACGAGGAAAGCATTGAGGGATTGTAGAAAGGATGGCTTGACCGGGTAAAGATCCCCTGTCTATCACATCGGAGAAGCCCCGACAAGTCATAAAGTCTTTGACGAAAAACATACCGTATCAAATTCAATGTGCAATTATTATCCCCGAATGAACTGACGAACAGATATTAAGTTTTTGACAATATTAGGAGTGATAAGGACATTATTTAGGTGAAGAGGTCTAACGGAAGTTGGCAAAATACTATGGCCCGTATTGGTGACGGGTATGAAATGGCCGTCACCAACCGAGACAGACGGATACATACACGAATTAAAAACTTCACTTAGATTAGTAACAAAATCATTAAGGTGAGAGCTCGCACCTGTATCCATATTACATTCGTCAGCGGTGAGATCATGAAAAGACCCGACAGTGAAAGCATGAGGTAAAATTGTTGCTTGACCCGAAGGAACCCCGGCTTGGGCCTGTATATATGTTGGAGCATGGCCATACATAGGGGCTGGTAGAGCAAAGTAACTTGGACCAATTGGGCCAAATGCTTGGTAAGCCACTAGGTTAGGATTCGTGATAGGAGCAGGAAACTGGGAAGGTTTTACCTCTTCGTTTTTGGACGCGTTAGTAGCAGATGAGTTGTTTAACCTCAATTGGTTTAATAATGTTGCCCAATAATCTCCAGTAGACATCCTTTAAATAGAAATCTAAACAAATAACAATTGGTAGAGAAGTAAACGTAAGTATACAAAAACAAATAGAATCAAACCGTGACCTGCACGGAATAACTAGGCTTCATGACCGTTAGCACGAAGAACAAAAACACAGACGTGACCTTGCAACGACTTAATAAACCAATCGTGACCTTATTGCACGCCAATAAACTGTCATACTAAGCACGAACGTGACCTACATGATTTTAGAGAGCAATGATTGTTTTAGGAAGAAGAAGGTTTCCCCAGATCGGTTCGGGTTAATTAGGCGTGATACCATGTAAGAAAGGTAGAAGATATAATTTTTGTCTTGTAATTCCATCAAAACAATTGAAACATATATAGGAGTGAACGACTATTATAGAATACGGGCTTTGAACCAATCATAATAGAACATATAATTGACTGGCATAAATAACTTTGAATGACATAAATAACTTTGACTAATCATACATACTGACTTTGACTAATCATGGACTAACAAGATACCCAAACTCGTGCCAGTCTCTCAGACTGAACCCCCCTTATCGTTAGCTTAGGTTTGCATAAAATAATAACTAAAATACTGATAAATTAGATATTAATGCTCTTACTCTTAGTGATCGACACCCTACTTACCAACGAAGCTACATCTTGACCGGGCACACTGCCTATTAGAGTGTTGTTTTAGGTATAGTCGGCATAAAATAAAAAAAAAACTTGATAACAAAAATAACACCTACATGACGACACATCAAGTTTTTTAGCACCGCTCTGGGGAGAAAAGTTGTTTTAAGTTCTTATTATTAGTGTTTTAGTTAATGTTTTAAATTAGCATCATTTGTGCTTGTTTTGTGTGTTTTAATTTTCCTGCTATATTTTATACATATTGTGGTGTTTGTGTGCATTGTTATAACGCCTTGTTGTAACATCTAAGCGAATACTCAATACGGTTATTCATACTTCGTGAACGGACGTATAAATTTTTTCTAAACCAATACAGCGTATTCGACTCTATCGTCAATACGGCGTATTAGGCTATTTGACCATTTTCTTTCCTTGCTATTTTATTACAGGGTAAAAATGGACAACCCCAATATCACTATGGGGGAATACATCAGACTTCAAGAGGAGAAAGCTCTAAGTCGAGGTGAGACGTTTAGTTGATAAACTGCCATGTACGGTAAGATGGAATATTGTGAAGATGAGGACGACTGCTTTACAAACTTTGAAACCAAATTTTCAGCCATAGTCCTTGATAATACATTAACATCCGATGCATCAATCTCATGTGGACCCACGGTAAGTCCTCTTAACGACAATGAAATTGACTTTAGAATATCGTTTGACGAATCCGACGATGAAGATTACACGGTAGTTTATGACGAAAATTCATTTTCCAATAAAATAATTTCTGTTAACAATTTGAAAACGGATTCTGAAAATGATAATGATAAAGTCAAAATGCCTTCATTTCCATCACCTGAGCCTGAGGTCAGTTATTTTAATGATTTAGACTTCTTTAAAGATTTTGTGAATGGATTTCCAGCCATTGTTTACAATGATGCTCTAACATCTAAATTTGATCTCTTAACTGAACCTACTACAAGTCCTTGACATATCGATGAATTTGATTTGAAAGATGAAATATTATTGTCCGAATGTGATGAAGAGGAACAAAATGTTTTATACTTTAATGATTTATTTCCTTTTAACGTAATTTATCCTGATGATTTAAAATCGGATACGGACAACAATAATAAAATCGATATTGAGCGACCTTCGGGGGATATGTCTGTCACATCAATACCTGATGTAATAAATGTCAATGCACAAAGGGACAAAATAAGTCTGTTCGAAACAAGTTCATGGATACATCTAATAAATTTTTCAAACTAAACTTTTATCTAAAGCAAATGTTAATATCATGGCTTGTAATTATCTTAACAACGGGATGCTTTTAAAGAATTTACATGGGACATTCGGCATCCCGTTCGACCCTAAATTGTTTTATAAGGATGGGATAAATTTGGCAAGTCTAACTTAAAGACTTTTCTGTAAACAAAAGTGCTTGCCAGGAGACAAACCGGAATATATTTTCAAATTTTCTTATCTAGTCTGTCTTCCTAGACTGTCTATACGGCGTATCCAAACCCCATGGATATGACATATTGACCTTCTGGACGTTATATAGTCTTTCTTTTCAGCACAGTCTATACGACGTATTCATTAAATGAATACAACGTATACAGGTAAAAAAGATGGCTATCTTGGGGGTATGGATTACGGACGATAGACTTCCTGTATAGTTTTAGGTTATTATTTTGAGTCTAACCAAATGAATACACCGGAGATAGAGTTGCACTTGTTTTCTTATTCAATAACAAGGACCTCTGAACGATAACGACAATCATTGAGGAGTATTTATAAATCTGGAAATCTCGAAGTGTTAGAGTCTTGAAATCTCAAGACGGCTGTTCAACACATTCATGCTCATATACCCAAATTGGAGAATCTAACGAGCAAATATCATGGAGGTCCCCGTTCTAATTCTATTTCCCGTTTTTTAATTGTTTTATTTATACAACGAGGACATTGTATAATTAAAAGTGGAGGTGGAAATTAGAAAGTGCTTGTCCTTCTTTTACAAAAATAACATGCCAGGTGTTTAAAAATAGCCAAATTTAAAATTTTTTACATAACTTTCGTGAAAATCACGTAGTTACATACTAGCGCACTAATAAAAACCCTAATGCATATGTGAGAATTAAGCCTATTCTTGGTATTCAAATGCTACTAAAAGTTTACAAAATATGAATGTGCCGAGTGATGTATGGACTTTAGAACTTGGCCTGGTAATATTGTCATGGAGATTCGCAATGATGAGTACTATGGATTTAGATGGAGTAACATGTTCAACTGATAAATTTCTAAGATTAAACCAAAAAGCCTACATGTTGTAAAATTAACTAACTACACTGGTTAGTTAACCCTCGTGTAACCCTTTGTTTACTCTCACTTTTAGAGTAAGATTCCCTAGAACAACCTGTGACATATCTTATCTTTCACACGAACCAAAAATTATATGTTTCATTACACTTTTACAGCTTAGCATACCGTGTAGATTAAACCTATTTTAATCAAAGTTGCTCTTTCGTGTAAAGTTTTGTATTTCCTGCGTCAAAGTGCAATTTTCTATCTCTGTAATGGTCGGGAAATTGCACAATGCAATGGGAAAAATATGTAGCTCGTGTGTTTTGCTACTTTCGCGATTATGAATCATGCCCGAAGAAGAAGCGTTACAAGGAAAAAATATCTGATGATTATGATAAGTGAATATGGTGAAATTACACCGAGATTTATGATGTATGCAAAAAAATAAAAAAAATAAAAAAAAATAAAAAAAAATGGAAAATTAGGAAAAAAAACAGCAAAAAAGAGAAGGAAGAAAAATAGTCGGTTCAAAAGAAGTTTATACCGAAGAATACTGTGGAAGGATCTATTATTCGTTATACGTCGAAACGATGTAAAAGTCTTGTAAAAAGTGGGCCGCCTATCACCCACGATTAATCTATAAAATAGTAAAGAGCGGGATGTAAAAGGGAAGTTGAGCCAGTTATGGGAATGCCAACTTTAGGTGTCTTTGTCATTTCTATGATCGAGGGTGTTTGTCTATATGTTCGAGTCTTTATCATGGAACGGTCGGTGAAAGTTACTAGCAACCGTACCTTATTTGTTTGGCTTTAATCTATTTTTTTTTTTTGGGGGTTTTTTTTCATAAAAAATTATTTATACAACCATAATCCTTCCTTTCCTAGCAACTAACCTTAAGATCTACTCGAACGAGGATGTGTACGAGCCATGCATGTCTATTCCATCGTACAGCCATGTAATGCATTCTCAGCTTCTTGTTGAACGACTTTCGGTGAAAGTTCAGAAAGCTTCATACCCAAAACTCGTTATTCTTCAACGTAACCGTTGGTTAACACGAATGGGATGTGATCGGAATTATACAATGTCTATTCTCGTTACGTGCAGTGTATGTATGATATCAGCTACCTTGTTGGTGTGGTACATTGTGGTGAAAGACTGTTTGAATGAGCCAACCTTAAGCCTTAACCCAATTTACCTTATTGACTATGTCCCCTTAGCCCTAGTGGTGGAGATGTGTATCCTTGCCAAACTAAAGATAAAAAAACAAATCATCGACCGAAGCAAATGATGCGAACCAAATAAACGTTTCACCATAGATGTAGTTGAGTGATCTGAGTGTTTTCATGTTCATAATTTTTCGTGAGGTGCTTGTTTTTATGTAGCAGGTGCTTAGACAAATGATTGCTTAAAGGAAAAATCTTTAACGTTCGTTTGAGATACATTTCCCAAAACTATTTCTAAAGTCTACTTTGAGAGACAAGATGGATTCAAAGGGGAATAAATTGATGACATTTATATAAACGTCTCTTTTATAGCATCATTTATCCTGAATAAAATACCCATTTTATATAATTATTGCAAAGAATTGGTACTTTAAATGATTAGAATGATTTTTGCAATAATTATGGAGTAATTGGTGAAGTTTATATAAAAGGCACGCATTTTGGAGCATAAACGAAGAGTTCGAGAAAGTCTACTCATCTGACAGCAAATACGCCGTATTATTCTAGACCTATACGACGTATCCAAGACGCTGACAAATTAAAAGACCATTGCCTGACTTTGAAGAATACGCCATATCCACATCAACGATACGCCGTATATAATACTATTAGGTCAACAAAGAAGAACCAACTGGTTTACCTCAAATACGCCATATCACAAAGATATATGGCAAATCCGAAGCCTGCACTTCACAAATAAAACCCCAAGGATCAAAAACCCATACGCCGTATCCTGGACTTTAATACGTCCTATTCACATAGACAACTGTCAAAGATATTGCATTTAATACAGTCAACAGTCAATGATCCTACAATTAATGCAATTAATGGTGAACTTGGTCCTTACTCCAAGGAATTTCCTTATATGCCGTATTGACTGCATTCAATATGACGTATCCACTAGTTTCCAGACACTATACATACAAGACCCTAAACTCAGTTTTAGGTATGCAAGTGAATCCCTAAACCACCAAGTCGACCAAGAGACGAATAAAGGAGCATTGAAGGTCAGAAAAGAGCCTCAAGAACATAGGAAAACTCTTGTAATCTTCGCGCAACCGAATATGCGTTCGATTAAGGATTCTTTATTTTAAATCGTTCATATATCAAACCGTGTGTATTTTTATAGTGACTAATCGCTGATACTTAGTTTCAACCATGTTTTATGAAGATTACTGTTGTTTTTGTTTATCTGATGTCTTAATTTATCGTTGATTGTTTGATTATGTTTACCATTTTATACTTGTTTACGTGCTTATATATGCGAACTATCATTCAACTGGGTCTAGTCCTACATATTTAATGCGCTACAACTTTGGTGTTGTGTGGGTGTAGGCTAAGAGTCCGGGCGGATAGCTCTTCATATGCAATTTAAATATCTAGAATCACAAGATCACAAATAATGACCTATCCTTCTTGCCTTTAGGTTTTATGACCAAGTTGACGTAGCAGGTTCCTCCTGAGATAATTCACAAATAACGTTCTGATTTCCATTGTTAGGACTCGACATAGTGGACTACAAGTATATAAATTTGCCGTTAAGATAGCTAAAGTGTGTAAAGTAATGTGCTCGGTTTAGTAAGAGCACCATTATTTAAATCCTAAGGTAGATTATAACCAATAAAAAGGATGCTTTATGCAGGCACGTTAATTAAGATAGGATTATTTGTGTCTAGGTCTTAGGATGATGCACCGCCTAAGTCTTAAGAATAATATGCCGCTTCGAGTAAGACTATCATTGCACTATAAACTAACCTGCTTTTTATTGATTAATTCATGTTTGATATGTTTTTCTTTATATTAGTACTTGACCACTTCTCTATCGTTTGTTAATCTTCTTGTGTGTGTTTATTGCTTTACTTGTCATCAAAACCTTAGCTTAGATACCCCCCAAAAAAAAAACTTCGTGCCAGTCTCGTCCCAGGGAGCTGAACCCCCCTTTATCATTAGCTTAGGTTTTGCATAAATTAGATACCTAAAATACTGATAAATTAGATATTAATGCTCTCACTCTTAGTGATCGACACCCTACTTACCAACGAAGCTACATCTTGACCGGGTACACTGCCCGTTAAAGTGTTATTTTTAGGTATAGTCGGCATTAAATAAATAATAAAACTTGATAACAAAATAACACACTACATGACGACACATTACTCTTACTACTCGTTTCCTTGCTCAATTCTTTCCGCCGGGAAGGACCGCAAAACTCCGTAACGATATCCTTTAGTTCCAACAACATCAAGTAGAATCTCTCTCAGAAGCATGGACTCGTTTCAAGGACTTACTCCAAAAAGTACCTCATCATGGCATCGACCTTTGGCTCCAAGTCCAAATCTTTTATGACCATGTCACTCCCACCACAAGACGAACAATTGACCAATCGGCCGGTGGTAAGCTTCATGACAGAAACGCCAAGAATCGCTGGACACTATTAGAGGACCTCGCCTTCTATGACAATGAAAGTTGAAATGACCCAAGGGATTTTGCTAAGCCGGTCAAGGCAATCTCTCTGCCTCAAGATGTCCCAAGTACATTCGACCGCCGCCACATTGAGATTGAACATCAAGTCTAATGCTTGATCGAAGTTCACATTGGTCCGATGCAACCTACTCAAGTGAACAAGATTACTTCTTCATGCGAGATCTGTAGTGGTCCCCACGACACTCAATACTGCGATGGAAAAATCCCCGAGTAAGATTTTGTTGATATGCATCCTCATCGTTACCAACAGAACGGTAATAGCAGTTCGCTATGAACCAAGACCAAGAAACTTCTGAACAAAGCCGCCAGGCTTGGAAGGGAAAGCCGAACTTTAACTGGGAACACGCCCAAACATTCACGAGCCCACGGAATGGCTCGTTCTCCACTTGCTTGTCTAACTACCAAACGAAGCTTGAGTAGGCACTAGTTAATTTTAACTCTCATCAAGAGAAAAGACTATCCAGCCTGAGAACTCTAACTTTGACAAACAACAAGACAACATATTAGTAAATATTAATCTTATTGAAAACCTTTGAAAAGCTTGATTGAACTTTACCCATTCACTAACACTGCAGAAGCCCCACCCTCAAATGAATTTCAACGTCTATTAACTACCCCTATAAAAAGGACTTCTAGGCAGAGTGAGTTAAAAGCCCCATCAAGTTTACTCTCCCTAAAATAACTGTCTTAGTCATCTTATAACAGAACAAAATAGAAACCTCTTCATCCTAAAACCGTTTCACTTTTATTAATTCAACCGTTTATTCTAAATAAGGAAGATGAAGCTAAAGAAGAGGGAAATGTGAAGTCCAGTACAACCGAGTACAAGGATCACAAAATGTTAGTGAAAAGCAAGGAGGAGTTCGAGGAAAAAACTAAAGAAGAAATCAAAGAAGAAGAGGAAGATAGCCCAGAACACTTTGACACTTTCCCCTCTATGAAAGAATTAAGGTATCACGAATGGCTCTTGAAAAACCCTCGACCCCTATGGGTGAAGGCCAAGATTAAGACCGGGAACTTGAATAACGTTAAATTTTCCTACATGATTAGCCACTTTGACAAAAACAAGCGTATTTAGATATGGAATCACCGATCAATGTAATGTCCAGGCTTCATTATAATTGGATCATGAGCAATAGGTTGGAGCCAAGGAGGAAACCATCAAACCCTAAGAAAATTTTCAATTTTATAGGAAGAGTTAAGGGGTTAAAAGTTTTTATTGGGAACTTCACTTACAAATGTGATTTCATGGTGCTTGAGGATACCACTAGTGTCATAGATCATGACCTAGGTTCTGTGATATTTGGGAAACCGTTCATAGAAACAACCGGGCTTGTGTACGAAATGAAGGAAGGAACAGTCGTGTTTAAAAAAGATAAGGAAAATAGCGTGTTCAAATTGCCTCACAAGATAAAAATGAACAAAGACATAGATTTTACGAACATAAAGACCGATCGTATACCTCCTTTTGTCATAAAGAGTGACGAAGATAACAGTGAAAAAACCCACTACTCGATAGCTTAGATTTGGGACCTCAATACAAGTATGATGAAAATGTATGCAGAGCCATTCGAAGCTTGATAGCCATGAAGGCCAGAAGAAACAAAAGAGAAGTCACGTAAGAACGTGTGACTTCGAGTCTAGCTACAAGACTCGTAATAAAGAAAATTGCTTCTTGGGAGGCAACCCAATGTTTATTTTATCGTATATTAGGAGTGTCTTGTGTTTTAATTCTTTTTATTTATTATTTTATGTTTGAATTCATCATTTTGTAATCATGCTTTGTTTTGTCTTTAACCTCGTCTTAATTTAAATGAAAGATATTTTGCAACAAAATAAGTGTAGGGGAAATATCCGGTTTTTAAGAACCAATTCAAACATATTAAATAAATTGTTT
>BQNB010154853.1:1092-12381 GCA_026074375.1 Tanacetum coccineum | reverse complement strand
GCACGATTGATTAAAACAGTGGTAACTCTGGTTTGACGAAAATCTACACATGATCGCACAGGATGCAGAATTATCCAACATGATTAATTACTTGTTAACTAAGCCCGGATGGGAGTTTAGAAAAGCAACTACGTCATTGGAAGGGGCCTTGATAGATTATTGGGCTTAATGGGCCAAATTATGAAACTTAGCCCAAACCGCCGCCAGGCAGAATGCCAACTCGCCGTTAGGAGAATTTAGCAAACCGCCGCGAGGAAAGCACTAAACCGCCATGAATTATATTTGCAAAAGGGGGCGGGTAGAATATTTTAATATATATAAAAATATTCGACCAAACCGCCGAGCGACGGCGGTTTACCTGTTGGAATAAAATAATATAAGATTATGATAACCCGCTGTTAGTCAACCCGCTGTTGGCCAACCTGCCATTCGACAACTCGCTGTGAGTCAACCCGCCATTAGGCAACTCGCTGTTAATCAACCCGCCGTTAGGCACCTCGTTGTGAGTCAACCCGCCGTGTGAACCAGCGGGTTGAGTAAGTTATTAAAGAATAATAAACTAACCAACTCGCCACCTAGAAACATAAGCAACTCGCCATTCGGACAGATTTCTTAAAATTCAAACCACGCACCTCCTTTGTCAAACCTAATCACATCCTAAGGCATTCCTAGGCTATCCTACGCATAAGACACACATTACTCCTGACTTTTTCTTTCTAAAAATCAACCCGCCATTAAGAAACATGGGCAAATCATTCATTATTGTTTGAGATAGAAATCCACACATCAAAACTTATTAATATATACCTTTTGAACAATTCCCAGCAACTAAGTCACATCTTACAACACTACATTGGCATTTACATCTAAAACGACCCTAGATCTATTTTTTCTACACCTTTTAATGTGTTACCATTCGATTCCATTGATATACACACAGAATACATGATATAGATTAAGGTTCGATGATTACCTTTGCAAGAAACACTGGAAATCAGCGATTTGAGGCTTTGTTCTTGGCGGCGAGTTGCGAGAGTGTGTGTGTGTGTTTTATCTTTGACCGGTTTTCGAAAAGTTTGACCAAATAGCAACTCGCCGCTTCTTTTATACTCCTAAGTTAGAAAGTTGGCAGATTCAGTCCCTTAGGTTTCCATCTTCTTTTATTTTTGTTTTAAGTATTTCTAAGGCTTTTCTAAGATTAGGCAATTGGCCAACTTAGTCCCTATTGGTTAATAAGGCTAGGAAACAAAGAGCAAATGCTTTTTAAACCCTAATCATTACAACACTAGATAACTTTGGACCTTTGAGTTAAAATTAATTAACTCCCCTTCAAATATTAACCCATTAGAATACAACAACCATCTTATAATTACACTTTCATAGCATCCAACAGTCTTTTAGAACCCCTTAGATTTTTTCACATTCACTCTCCCCCTCAAACAACGACCCGGTTTCTATTGAAAGAGCTGTAGTCGTTGATTGAGATGAAAAGATCAGGCGAACAGCTCCACCATCACCATTGTTTTACTATACTCCCATAAAGCATGGATATAAAGTAATCCATGCCCAGACATCAAACCGGGTTGCAATTTGAAGTAATTGCAAGCCTTTTAGTAATTCCAAATGACTTAAAATATTTCCTAAGTATTTTATTATTATTATTATTAATTAATTTTAAATTAAAGTAAAATATTTCCTAAGAATATAAATATATATATTTTCATTTTCACTGCTCTGGATAAAATGGTGCCGTATGTCGATGTGTTTAGAGCGAGAGTGCTGGACGTTGTTACAGCAAAGAGCAATAGCACTTTTGTTGTCACAGTACAGAGGAATTTTATTGAAGTCAAATCCGTAGTCTTTGAGCTGTGATCGCATCCAAGGATTGGAGCATAAAATCCAGACATGGGATGTTTTCAGCCTCTTGTAGTTGATATTACAGTGCTTTGTTGCTCTTCTTGATGACCACTAACCAATCTATCTCAAGAAACTGAGCCACTTCCGATCGTGACTTCCTTCTTTGAATCTTGGTCATCCCCATGATCGCATCGCATAAGCTGTTAGTGACATGGCGTTGTCTTTCCGAGGATACCAATGTCCCTTGTTAATGGCTTCTTTCAAGTACCGAAAGACTACGTTTGATGCTTCAACAGTACTTTTTGGGTAGCCTTAGCATGATATCTAGCACACATAGCTAAACGGCGAATAAAAGGTCGGGTCTATGGCTGTAAGGTAACATAAGGGAGCCAACCATTCCTTCTAAATTGAGTTTGTTCAAACTGGTATCCCCATGTGGTCCTGTCCAGTTTCAATCGATCCACCATTGGATGTATCGAAGGGTCAGAGAGATCCATTCACATATTTCTTTAAGGTTTGGAGACCTTATTTTTCTTGGTTAATAAAGATGCCTCCGGGACTTTGAGAAACTTGTAGTCCTAAGAAAAATGACATTTGTCCCATCATCGACATCTGAAATTTGGAGCTCATCTCTTTTGAAAATGTGTTACACGCATTATGATCTGTTGAGGCAAAAATGATGTCCATTCTACGTTATATTTGATAAAAAGTGGAATTGTTGCCTTATTTTAAGTGATGGATAAAGTGGTTCCAAGTCAACCTTGAAGAATTGTTGGCCATACAGGGAACTTTTGAGAGTGTGTATACCACGCCACTTGGGTGCTTAAGGCCCACTATAAGAGACCTTCTTCAGACGATAGAACGTAAGTAGATTTTCCTGTCTTCAAATCTTCAGGTTGAACTGATAAAGACTTCTTCTTAAAGATAAATTCTGAAATAAGCAGTTTTGACATCCATCTGGTAGATGATCATTATTATTGGGTGCAGCATTGGCAATGAAATATTCTGGATGGTCCTCTATCCGTGCAACCGGTGCAAATGATTCTTCAAAATCTAATAACTTCCTCCTGACGATATCCTTTTTGCACATAACCGAGCATTTGTTTTTTCAGTAATCACTCATACTCATCAAGCTTCATTTGTAGTTCCATTGCAGAGCGATAACCTTAACATAGATTGGGGCGAAGGTATAATTCCCTACCACTTACGTCTGATCTAATTCGTAAATTTCATCTTGCATGGTTGAAACAGCCGTCCTCCTATCACGGCCCATTTTGAAGTTATTGGGTCGATTTGGACAGTTCAGTATGGAAACAGCACCACAAAGCATCGGATGCTAACTGTTTTCTGGTAGATACAGGACGAGAGGGATTGCCAACGATGTTATCCAGAGGATGATCTTTGGTCCATCTTCTGAGATGATCTGGAGGGTAATTAACTTGGTTGGGTTCCGCTGAATTAACATTCCCAGATGATGATTGTGCCGAACCTGGATCTCCAGTAACAAGGTTATGTGAAGGATGAAGAACATCGTGAATGATTGGGGTGTCTTCGTGAATGGGTTCTTCTGCAATTTCTTGATGTTGGACTGGAAGATGAATATCGGATGTTGACGATGAAGCACTTGTTGACGGTGCATCTTGAGCAATTGTTGTAGACAAAGATGTCACGGTTGGACAAAACTTGAGCGTTAATTTTCATTGCAGAAGATACTGGTCTTGACTCGAGATGTTCAGAGTGTTCATCAACATTAGGTTGAATTATCATCTCTAGCTCTTTATCGGTTGGAGCGAGCCCTGATTTGAGTTGTCCAGGGGTCATGATTAAAGGCTCGGGTCCTGAACTCATGCGTGCAGGAGCCATTGACTGATGCATCTCATCGAATGTGACGTGAATTATTTCCATTACTCGGACGAGTTCTCTTTTGTAGATTCTATAACCCTTCCTGCTAGGAGCATACCCAACGAAAATCCCAATGTCAGCTTTGGCTTGAATTTTCCTAGATCTTCGTATCATTTGTAGGATAGACAAGTGACACCAAATACTCAGAACAAATGTAGATCAGGGTTCTTATCATGCACAAGTCATAAGGGGTTTTGTTATGAGAGTATGAATTAATGATGGTTATGGGTGGAACAAGCTAGTAGCTACAGCTTTGCCGCATATGAAACATGGGAGCTTTCGAGAATATCATCATTGTACGTGCTGCTTCCACCAGTGTACGATTACGTCTTTCAACAACGCCGTTCTGTTGAGGAGTTCTCGGAACAGACGTTTGATGAAATATGCCCACACCTTCATAGTATTCAGACATCACTTGGTTGACGAATTCCGTTCCGTTATATGTTCGGTGAATATGCTGTTTTGTTGAGGACAACCTGTATTGCTTATGAAGTTGTGGACTTCTGTGGAGTTTCATCCTTTGACTTCAAGAACTTACCCATGTGAATCTTGAATTGTCATACACGATGGCTAAGGATGTATTTTCCCTTTAATACTATGGACTATCATCGGATCCAACAGATCCATGTGAAGGGTATGAAAGAACTTCTATATTTGTATTTCCAGATTTTGGGCGGTGGGAGAAACTTCTTGCTTTTCAAGCTGAAAGGGCTGAGCAAAGATGATCCTTTTCAAACTTCAATCTGGTAGACCTCATAACAAGATCATTTCGAGCAAGATCATTTTATCGTGCCGAAGTTATAATGGGTTTAACCGGACGATGCCACAAACCATGATTAGACTTGGAAGCTTTGGACATCAAGCCATATCAGGAGAAGACTTCATCATTTCATCAATCGATATCGTGTACAACAAATTGGTGGCCACGACGACCTTTAAGGATATTTGTACCCTTAATATCATCGAACAAAGAGGTATGCTTTTGAATGCACAACTTCAAGATCAGATCACAAAAATTGCCTAACAGAGAATAGATTATGTCAAAGTCCCTCCGCGTAGTATACTTCTTGAGATCACACTGTCACCCTAATATCATAATCTCCATAACCCATGTTAAGCTCTAAGTGTTCATTCCGATCTGACTGACCCGATGAAACTTTTCCATGATATTCATGAGCTTTGAACGATTCTCCGTTTTGTTTTGAACAGCCTGAGTACAGATACCAAAGCATGACCTGTACGACCTACATATGAAACAGTCGGTTGGAGAGTTTGAATTTTGGTTACCCTATATTTTTGTTGGGGTCCTGTTGGTTAGCATTAGAGTAGATACATTTCACAGAAAGCTTAGTTAAATGGCACAGATTTCGCCTAATAGGCAAATATCTTTTCCTGTGGGTCACCTGAGATCCACAATCTAGTTTTCCTAAGGTGAGTTTTCTTTCCTGTGGGTCTCCCTTTGATATACTCAATATCTGCAATTTGTTTTCCATAGTCTTTCCAAAACCGCTTTGTCTTGTACAAACTGTTATCAGATCAGTCTGCCTTTTGGTTTCCAGGATCTGCTTCCCTTTATTCAGGATAGTTTTAATAGTGGAAGGTTAGCAATGACATATTCAAAATATTAACTACACATATTCCATGACTGCTCAGAGTTTACAATCAATTTGTTTACAAGTTTTGCAAACAGTTCAGATTTCGAATTTAATTACAAACGCTTAGAGCTAATGCTAGAATCAACCGATTCACTTTTGTCCATAACTGACTTATTTGTCTTAAGGCGTACTTCTACTTTCGTCTTATTCTCCTTCTTAGCATGGCAGGATACCTAGTTTTCTTTGTATGGCTTCTAGGATTTGAAATCAGCTGGCTTCTGTGGAATCGTATTAATCCTGTAGAGGGAATTCACAGGGATATTTGTTTGTTGAAAATCTCTGGTGCACTTTTGTGCTTTCTGTGTGTTGTTAGATGAGTTCCTGGTTGATCACTAAACGTAACTTGCTTTTTTCCTTGAAACGGGGTAGGAGAGGGAGCCTTGCT
The DNA here is from genome assembly GCA_026074375.1 of Tanacetum coccineum. Classification (NCBI taxonomy): domain Eukaryota; kingdom Viridiplantae; phylum Streptophyta; class Magnoliopsida; order Asterales; family Asteraceae; genus Tanacetum; species Tanacetum coccineum. The sequence goes on along the minus strand of BQNB010154853.1, from coordinate 6,582 downwards.
ATCTTACTTTTCATTGAAACTTTTTGGGCAAGTGCCAATCACATATTCTAACAATTCGAGATAACTCTGGTGTATGGCAAAGATCGTTAAGTGATATCCAGTGTTTAACTACTCTAGCTTCCTCTACAATCTACCTAACCGTATCTTCTTTCTCCTTAAGATGGTCTGATATATGGTTTAATAAGCATCATATTGTTCTTAAGGGGGATGAGTGGTTAAACGTCAATGGAAAATATACATGCAGGGCAAGAACTTTTGGTTTGACATAGTCAATAGTGAACATCGGTCTTTACTTCGCATTTGAGATTTTAGATCTCTCAATTTCATTGAACATCGTTGATGTTCTGTTCACTTGTGTGAGCACGCGCAATCTTTAATTGAGTCATACAATTCCTGTAATGTTGTTTGACCGCTTTTTCTAGTTCTATTCTAAGTTATCATTTTTGTTCAATGAGTGCAGTGGAAATCTTTAGCATTAGCGACTAGATCTTTCAAGTTTCTATCATGTTTGTCCTTTTCGTGATATGATGTTCCAGATTAATGATCTTAAAGAATGAGTTATTAATCAGGAGCTTCCTGTGATGCTTGTGAATTTTTATTTTCAAAACTTTTCTTGATAGTGTTGATACCTTTAATTGCAAATTTTAGGTATTCCCTTTCACGTTTTGAAATAAGGTTTTGGACTCATCATGAACTTTGACCATGTCAGCTTCAAGATTATACGACATCGTGATTTTTCACTTCATCAGCAGTTGAGTCGACAAACATTAACAATCAGATTCTATTTTCAATGAGAGTTTTCTTTTCAATTTCTGCACATTGCTTGTATACAGTATTCTTGTACCACTTCGTTATTCATTTGATCAAAAAATCTCTTTCATTTCTTTAATTCTTTACAGAGGGCTGTTTGAACTCCAACAATAAGTGTTCTTTAAGAGTTCTTGAAAAAGGAATTACTTAGTGATGGTAACATCTTTTTGTTTAGCTCACAATACCTCTTACCCCCCTCTGTAATACTGATGGTGTGTTTCAGTTTGCAAGTTTTGTAAAGATTCCGTCATAGAAGTTGTGTGAGTACATAAAGATTAATCTTCACTAACTTTTAGTTGGAGAATTTCTGGGACAAGCTTGACCGGGTATTGGGTGGACACTGTCAATGCTGAAATTTGATTTGGAGTAAGGGTCTCTGGCCTTTTTCCTGTTGTTGTCATCTATGGACCAAAATATCTGTTCTGGGGTCAGATTTCTTTGGGGAGCAAAGGTTGCAAGAAAGTTTTCTTTCGAGTAATCAGGGGGGGAGGGGCAATCCTAACTTTGTTTTCCATACATAGAGGGCTTTGCATTTTTAACCGCATTCTATTCCTAGTTATCTCAGCTAACTCAAGCGTATCCTCTGAGTCATGTGTGACAGTGGGTGTATGATTGGTAGTGACAAGTACATGACCATTATACAGAGCAGACTGGGCTTGCTTTGCACGAGCGAGACATAAGGGATTTTTGTAGCCTATTGCTACCTTGTGCTTTTCATCATAAAATGATTTTGGTTTACACAACATGTGAACTGTTTGAACAGACTGATCCTGTTTGTATAATCTATCTTCAATCTTATCTTTTAGCCTTTTTATGCCTAAAAATTCTTCAAGGAATTTGTCTTCCTTTTGTTTAAAATCCTTTTTTCAAGAGTGTTACTTCTTCTGTCTTTGACTTATAATGGTCAACTGTAGAACTAAGGAGTATTTGTGCTGAATGAAGTTCATATTTTAATGACGTTTCCTTTCTATTTCGGTCTGAGATAATTATTCTCATTTGTTCATCAATTTTTCGTTCTCTATCAGTTAATTCAAACTTTGCCCGTTTTTCATACTCCCCGACCAGTTCCTTATATCTCGCAAGTTCAGAGGTCACTGAGTCATTAACTACCATGTGTGGCTTATTTGCTAATCTACTTTGTACACCCTGTTCATGCATTTCATCGAGAATTGACATCAATGCATCATTTCGTACAGAAGATACATCTCTTTGAACAACATGATCTTCGTTGTCTTCCATATACTGATCATATGGAATAGTATTACTATTACTCGTATAGTCAGCATCGGAGTCAACAACGTAGTTGTGTTGTTCATCGGTTTGCATCTCGTGTACTTCATGATACTCATCTAAATGATTTACAAAGGTATCATGATCATGTACCTCAGAAGGAGTATTTGAGTCATATGATGTCCCGGCTTCATCGTAGATTAGATCTTCCGATGTGAGATTTGTCATGAACATGGTCTGAGTGATGGGACCCTCGTCAACATCAGAGTCGAATGCATCACATTCATCAGCTTCAAATACATGGTCCACATTGAGTGCCAAATCATTCTCGGGTGAATCATCCACATTATCATCTACGTTGGTAACCTGTTCTCCTGCAAGAAACAATGACTGTTCTTCATCCAGTACTGCACCACTCTCCTGGGCTTGCATTAGTAGCATCTTGTCCTTGAAGTAGTCTGAATCTTGAAGTCGCTTTGGCCTTGGACATTCTCGTGCTATGTGCCCTAGTCCGCTACAGTTGTAGCACTTGATGGGTTTCGCTTGACCAGGATTAATAATGCCTCCTCTGTTTTGTCCTCCTACATTCCCAGCTACACCATTTCCTCTTGCATTGTTTCTCTGAAATGGTCTTCCTTGATTATTCGCATTGTATCTTCCACGGACATCTTGAACAATACTTTTCCCGTCTTGAACCATAGCTTTTTCCTTGCATTAGCACGACGCTCTTAGTTGATTGTTTGTTGAGGATGATGTGATTTTGTACGTTTGAGTGAGGAGGGCAAGTGCAGTTGGATAAACTTTCAATTAAGTTTTATGTTGAAGAACTTTCCTGTAGTTCATTTAAAAGTTTTCAGAAGGATATGGTTCTGTTGGGATTGTAATGAGAACTTGGATGATTGTGTTGGATACTGCTGAACTGAGGCGTCTGACACTAGTGCCAAAGGATCATTATTTGGTTGACAGAACCTTTCCATCATAATTCTGTTCTCATTAGCATGCACCTCATGTTGCTTTAAGTAGGCATACAACTGATCACAGTTTGACTCTAAAACACCCCTTATTCATAGGCATTTCACAATTTTATAAGTGTTCTTGCAAAGGTTTGAGCTTGGAAGAATTTTAGCTAGGGCCTGGAAGGGTAAAAAGTATGGTTTTCATTAGTTCTTGGGTTCATTTGGTCTCTTGTCCATACATAATCATCCACTTCATTGTAAATATCATATTTTCATGTTTTCATACACTTTACATATCTCATATGTGATTTATATCACCTACATATTCTATTTGTGTACGAAGAATGGATTTAAAACTTGTTTTATAAACCCTAAACTAGTGCAGTTTTTTGTACCGCCTTGTGTGCTCGTGATGGCAACTCTAGGTTAATCTATTAGAAAAATTATTTTTATAGCACTTTAATATAGTATGTTAGCTAAATTTATGAAGGTGCCCAAAAGGATTTGGATTCAATTGAATTTTTAAATGATTTTTACAAGATTAGTGGTACAGTTTCGAGTTCTGAACTTTAGACGTGATTATGAGCACCTTAAGAGTAGTTTAGCATTTTGAGCCTTTTAAACTTTTTTATAGATAAGACTTTGACTTAAACTTAAGGAGTTGAATCTATCCAAGAGGATAAATATTGAGTGAGCTATGGCCAAAACAAATTCAGCAAAACATTTTGTCATGAAAACAACAATACCTTAATGTTTTGTAAGGCACATATGGACCCTTTAAAATTTGATTCACTTTATGAAGCTCACATTTTTAGAAAGAGAACTCAAAAACCTTCAACCTAGACTTTGAAACGCCTTATTTTAGTAGAAAATGAGTAAGATACGGCCCTGTAAAGTCAAGAAAATACTTGTTTCAGCAACTATTTTTAGGATATTTTTATTATAAAACACTAGTAAACTAGTTTTTAAAGTATAATTTGAACTTGAAAAACCTTAGACACAAGTATATAAGGGTGATAAAAATATTTATAAAACTCATATGCATTTGGTACACTTATATTGTTAACCTAAAGCACCTCGTTATTAAATTAGGTAGCGGTTAAGACTCTTGTTATATTTGAACTTGTGTTATTTGACCGATTGTACTACTTGACGTAAGGTAAGTTTCATAGCCCCACTTTAACATGGTTTATACTTGTTTGGGGTGAGCTACATTGCTTGCTTTTACATATGGACCCAAGTACATTTAAACTAATGTGGATTAGCCCAAGTACCGTTAACCCACTTGACCCACTATCATGAACCGTTAATTACTTTGTGTAAGCACAATTGTTGTAAATAGATCTATTGGGGTTGACACCCCATTTGGGTAAGTAGCGCTTACTTGACTAATGGTATTGGTCAAACGAACGTATACCTTTCAAGAAACTCTAGGTGGTCTTGGGTTGGACACTAACCGGGTAACTACTTGTAACAACATGAAACGTCAGTCTTAGTTTCGGTGTCATGAGCTTAGTGCAATCATAATAACTTTTTTATATGACATTGTATCTGTTATAATGGTCATACTTGGAAATCTTATGGTCCACACTTATATTTACTTAAACCTATGAACGCACCAACATCATTGTTGAAGTTTTAAGTAAGTATTTCTCATGTTCGTGAATTGCATGGCTAGTGTGGTATATCCTTTATCATAACACGGGGACGATTCTTGAATCTGGCTAGTTTCTAGAGAGAGAAACACTAGAGAGAGAATAGTCTAGAGAGAGAAAGTGTTTCTTTTGTAAATGAAATAATGAACTAGCTTACCTCTTCCAAAGTTGGAAGAGGCTATATATAGTACTTACAATATACCGGGTATTCGTACCCGACTTAAAACCGAAAAACGTACTATTAACTATTAAACTACGAGCTATAATAAACAGTAAAATACACGGGGTGACCGAGTCTTTTTCTAATATCTAACAATCTCCCCCTAAGGGAGGTCACCCCTGAGAATACCAAACTTTAATCACTTCATTCTTTAGCTCGTAGACATTTGATCTCTTGTACATTTGGGATAGTAATCTTTTGATTCATCTTACGCTTGTCTTTGACTGTGATCTTGAGCTTTCTTGAGATCATCGCCCAAACATAATCTTACATCATCTTGTAATGGATCGCCATCTTGTGCACTTGTGAATGAATACATGACATCAGAGTTTGCGGAAGCTTTGACACCTTTATGAGGTCTTTCATAACATCATAACAAGTGTAGGTCGTGTCTTGGCATTCGGTTATTTACTTGACATCTCCGGAACTAGGAATTTCCATCTCCATCTCCATCTTTAAGATATCCTGTAATGAAACAGTTAGTAATAAAGAGAAAATTGATTTGAAAAGACAGTCTAAGTGTTTCTTATGAAAGAATTTTGTAACACTTCGAGAGTTTTGATTGTTTGTCAAATGATAAATAACCGTCAATTCTTATACTGGAACAAGTTTGATTCAC
>BQNB010154851.1:0-11437 GCA_026074375.1 Tanacetum coccineum | reverse complement strand
TCTATTTCACAAACCATTTTCATAATCAACTGACTGTAACAGTGACCGAGTCATGACCACCAAAAACATATATTTCACTTAAACACATATACATGTCACAAAAGATATTTAATAAAAACACTCACACCACAACAACCATTTAATAAAAAACCCACCAAAAACCTTACACACGACTCGGTCTAAATAACGACCGACTTCTTGCATTTCTACTAGCACGACGCGTCAAACCCAAGGGGTGTAGTTGGAAGGATGTGTCCTCTCTTGACTCGACTGAGATGGTCGACCAATGCATTACGCGTCTTCTACAAAAACTACATCCAAAGTACAACACATTCTGTATGATAAAAGCGATTACCAATTTTCTTTTGCTATCATACCATGTTTATTACACTAATACAAAAATAAACACTAAAAGAACTATATAGTAGGGGTGGCAATTCAGGTTGGGTTCGGGTTGACAGGTTGGCGGGTCAGAAAACCCTAATCCGAACCTGGCCCATTTAAATAATCAGGTTAGCTATGTCAACCCTAACCTGTCTACACGTAACCCGAACCTGGCCCATTTAACCCGTATATATACTTTGGTTAGCGGGTTAAATAGGTTACACGGTTAGATAGGTTTCGGGTTGACCCATTTAATCCGTTTTATATACAAAAGTTGGCACATTACACAGGTTTCGGGTTAAACAGATTTTTGGGTTGACCAATTTATCCCATTTAATACATATAATAATATATAAATAACTTTAATTTAAGAAAAAAATCTAAACGGGTTGGCGGGTCGACCCACTTAATTTATTCCTAACCCGAACCTGATCTGTTTAATAAACGAGTCAGATGGGCCGACCTAAACCCGACCCGAGATCAATTAGACTCAACCTGAACCTGTTAATTTTTGTATCGGCACTACTAGAAAAAAAAGCCATTAGCAACAATTAGAAATCGTTGTTAAATTGTGCATTTAGCATCTAATTTTAGCAAGAAAATTGTTAACATAGTTGCAATTTTTTAGCAACATGAATTAGTGGTATTTCTTCAAATGACCATAACTATTTGTTGTATCTTAGCACGACAAAGGAATTTCGTTGCATTCTAAATTGAGACCGTCGAATTAGCAAACAAATTAATACCAAAAATTTTTTAGGGGGGGGGGGTGGATATATGTGTTAGTTGTATTCGACTGTGTGCGTACTTTAGATGCAAACGAAAATTTTTTATCGTTGCTTAAATTAGCAACAAATATTTGATGTCTCATTTGAAGAAATACCAACTAATTTTTTTTGTTGCTAAAAAAACTGCAACTATGTTAACAATTTTCTTCTAAATGCACAATTTAGCAATGATTTTTAATTGTTGCTAATAGCATTTTTTTCTAGTAGTGCGATCTTACGTTGAGTTTTATGTCAGGTCAGAAATTGTCACCCCTACTATAAAGTCTAGTTAAATAATTCAACATTTATAGGTTCTAAAAAATACGAGACTTAAATCTTTACTTCGTTAATCTTAAGATGAAGTTAATCTTTCAAAATTTCTTTCTATGCAAAGGTCGAAAGCACGAATATGTTAATCGTGTTGCTCATCCTATCAAATCTCACCACTTATCCGTAGAACGAATATTTTTTCCCTTGACAGAAAAATCCAAATTTGGTAAAGGATAGCTAAGGAGCAAACATTTATCCACTTAAGTGAAATTATTTGGTGTCACATGAATCTGCATTAATACCCTCACGAACATTCATTAAGTTGGAATGCATTGAAAACAAATTTCCTCCTTTTTAACATGTTATAGACAAATTATTTATATTAATTCAAAATCCTAATACAGTATTAGATTTGTGTACATGTTTATAATCGCCACTTTTGGTACATTCATTACCTGGAATCAAAGTTTATGTGATTAATTATGTTTTTTAACAACACTTTATTAAAAAACTAGCAAGAAGCTAAAAGAATTACAAAGTAACAAGATGAAGATTTTTTAGCCAATCAACCCAACTAAACGACACATTACATCTAAACCGACTCCAATAAAAAGAATACGACACAACATCTCAAAATTAACCGCCTTAGAAGGAGAAACCACACCAAAAGACACAGTATATTACGATAGCCCAAAATTAAGCCACCACAACCCAAATACACACACCTTCTAACAACCTTTTATGCATTGATAGAATCCAGATGGATTTACGATCCAGAAACCCATTCATCGAACGTTTGCAATCCATGAAATCCACCTCCCCAACCAACGGCAAATCTGCGAAAATTTATCTTTCGCAACAAGGCAATCAAAAAATAAATGACTTGACGATTCCGTGACGCTACCACAAACGGGACAAAGAATAGACGGAATATCTATACCTCTTCGGGATATATTAAGACGGGTAGGCAAACAATCCATTCTCACCTTCCACGCATGAATGTTAACCTTGATTGGCACCGCTTTTATCCATCGAGTTTGAGTAGACACTTCCGGAAACCTGTTATCATCAATAACCTTTCTAGCGTAGCTTATTTTATAACCGAGAAACTCTCACACCGACCCATCAAGCGTCCAATACCATCCTATCAGCGTGACTCCATGGAACAACACCTTCACGTAAGTCGTCAAATCCTTCAAACGATCTTGTCCACTCCCCGCTTCTAGGAGCACGAAGAAAATAAGACCAAGGTCCCAGTTCTCTTGGTGGAAAGTTTGAATGCCACATCGACAGTCTTCTTCACTTCCAGCGTTAAAGCCTATGATATATTGTTTCATTACTATGTCTCACATGCATAAAATCCTCCAAAAATAAAGTATCGCACCATTGTCCATGCTTTTTCTGCATAAAATTATTTAGTGTATACCTTTTATCTTTAATGGTTCCACCTCATAGAGAATGTTCGCCAGACATGGGACTTGTAACCAACCTTGATTCCAGCTATATTTTTTCCCATCTTCAGCCAGGATTAGCTTTAATAACCTAGTACCAATAACAAGTTCTTTTCGAATTGTAAATCCGCCAAAACCCATTTACACATAAGAGCTCTATTAAGGCGCATATAACGAGAAACACCAAGGTCACCTTTCTCATTCTAGAACACAAACCTTACTCCATATTTTCCCCATATCGAGTTTTTTTGTATTTAAATCGACACCACTAAAAAACCCGAATTCGAATTGATTCCATGCGTTGAAGGACTTTCATTGGCACATTGAATTATAGTCATATGTAAATATGCATGGATTCCTAGAACCGCCTTGGAGTGTTAAAACGACCACCTATCGATAATGTTTTCTCTTCATTGGAAAGACGTTCTACCATTTTATCCACAATTCTCATCCCAAGTTTTTAATCCGAAGACATATTTCCCACAACTTTCAACCTAAAAAAGCAAAAGGAGCCTTAAGGACTCCACAACAATTCTATTTGCAGCTTGCACCACGCCTATCTTCATCACCACAACACCAAGAACTTACTACTTCCTTATATTAATCTAAGATCTGAAGCACGATGAAAACATTTCACAACACATATATATCGTTAGTTAATATTCTTAGTACTCCTTGCCCATAAACTCCGCATCCGTCGCATAGAAACAATATGAGAAAGATGATAAACCGAATTAAGCCCACAATGCCGTTAAACATGCCCGCATCCACAACTTTTTTAAAAGAAATGTGAAGACTCTCCATAACCAAAATAAAAATAAACGGAGAAAGAGGATCACCTTGTTTAAGGCCCTTAAAAAACTGAAATTCCTCCGTAGGGCTTCCATTCACTAAAACCGATCCCCAAGAAGATCGAAGACATTCTTGAATCCAACCACACCATTTTTCACCAAAACCAAATTTTCTTAAGACATCATCAAGGTAATCCCACCGAACAGAATCGTAAGCCTTTTCAAAGTCAATTTTTAGAATAAATGAATGTTTTTTCTTCAACTTACACCACTGTAAAACCTCATTAAGTATAAATGGTCCGTCAAGAATTTGCCTATCCGCCACAAAGCCGATTGCACCTCATTAACAATATTCCAAGCACCACCACAAGACGATTCGCAAAATTTTGGCAATTATTTTATAAAGGCTCCCAATAAGACTAATCGGTCTGAAATCCTTCACCATTTTTGCTTCGGGAGTCTTCGGAATCAACGCTATGAAAGATGAATTACACCCTTTTGGAATGCGACTGTAATGAAAGAAATATTTCACCGCCGCCAACACATCTTTTTCTATTAAACTCCAAAACCTTTTATAAAAACCAAATGTGAATCCATCCGGCCCCGGAGATTTATCAACACCACAATCCCAAACCGCCTTTTTATCTTTTTCATTTGACACTATCGGCTTCCAAATCCAGTTGTTTGCATTTGAATTAGATGATGAGGAAACTCATATTAAGCATCGGTTGCGAAGATTTAGGTCTATCAAAACGATTCTTGAAATGATTAAGGAACTCATTTTTAACCATATTAGGATTTTTCACCCAATCTCCTTCCACCAGAACCCCTCGTATAGAAAGTTGGTTTCGTTTCTTATTAAGAATACCATGGTAATATTTTGAGTTCTCGTCGCCTTCAATTGCCCATTTGATTTTTGCTTTTTGAGACGCCTCCATTGCACACAATTTATCCACCTCTTGAATCGATTTTACAACCTCCGCACGTTTATGCAAAGTATCAGACGACGCATCTCCTTTGTCAATGATCATCTCCAAATCAGCGAGCTCCTGTTTCAGCACATGTTTTCGAGTTTTCGGACTTTGTCTCATGCCATTCCAAACACGTATCTTCTTTTTTAGATATTTCAACTTGTTCATCATGTTGATCATAGCATTAGAATTATCTACCGGAGCTTCACGCCACACCTCATTAACAAAGTTCTCAAAAACCTTCCAATTGACGAGCCAATAATGAATAAACGAAATGGATATAGGTCTTAGTCATGAGAATTGGATTCACATAATATATAGACGGTGGCCTGATATAATCTATCTAGGGGGGATGTTGGCTGATAAATCTGGTTACTCAATCAGTAAGCTTTTCGGCATGAGGAATCTATCAAGCTTACTCATCTTTGAAGCAGATCTGTGACACCATGTAAAAAAACATCATTAAAATCACCTCCTCTAAATTCGCCATTGAGATAAAAGAGTTAAAAGCATTCGCCCTCATGCACGTTGAAAAATAGTTCCATATTCGCTCATTTTTATTAGGACCTCATTAAAAATCACCATGATATAATGTAACCTTTCCATATTATCATGACTTGACATATTTATCCCATAGACTTTTCTTTTTCTGACAACTCTTGTGGGGCATACACCGAAATAATAAGAAGTAATTATGTTTAGATTGTGCTAATGTAATATATTTCTTCTCTCGAGTCATCGGAGGGAAACGCAGGGTCTTTGTTTAGTCATACACTTTGTGTAAAAATCAGACAAAGTGCCCTAAGTTGATGCAATGTGAAACTTACACTGCATTGAACAAGATAATCAAAACATAGGAAAAGGGAAGCTAAGAGGAAAGTGAAGGAGCTTAAGCGACGATAGCGAGTTAGCTACAATTAATGAAGATAAAAGGACACTGGGAAAGCCCTAGATTTGAGTTTGATAGTATTTCATTTCACCGATATATCAATACTCAAGATTCATGCATAAGCCGAAACAAAACCACTAGAACTAGGAGTGGAAATCATGCATTTAGCAAGTTTCTGTTGGAAATTGCTTGCGAAAATAATTATTTGTAAACTTTACACACTATTTAATATATGTATATGTTATATATAATTGTGTTGGTTAGTAGATTTGCGTTCTCCTTGAAGAGAGCTTCGCAACGAACTAAAGAGTGTCTAAAATTAAGTTAATATGAATGAGATATCGTGTATCAAAGTGGGTTCCAAGCTAGTGAACTCATGCGAGCATGCGGACACAAATGTAACTCCGAAAGTTCGCCTATACACGATGAATCATGTGAGAAACACGTAAGTTCTTCCGTGATCTTTCAAGCAAGTTTGTCAAGTCTGGGAGTACTTCTGCTTTGGCCGTTGTACTCTAGGAAACAGACGACGAATCTGTTTTAAGAGAATCGTGTTAATCACGTGCCTCGTGCCTCGACCTTTACTGTTTATCTTTTATTAGATAAAAATATCTAAAATTTTCGATATTTTTTGGGAATGTCAAAAAATTGATATTTCTAAAAAATATCGCAAATTTTATATAAAAATATCTAAATTTTTCGATATTTTTAAAGAATATCGCAAATTTTCGATATTTCTGAAAAATATCAAAAAAATTCGATATTTTAATGAAATACATTTACAGACGGGGTAGCATGAATAGAATTGTTTTGTTGATTGCTTCCCGTAGCTGATAGTTGCGTACCATGTACACTAGACTCAACAATACACAACATAACAATTCTACTACTTTTAACAACAAATTTCATAAATTCTTTGACTTTCAAATCATCACATACCTCTACAATATCAATGTCCGAATTGTAAGTTAACATAAAACCACTACTAGCATCGATATCTAGCCTTTCGTAGTTGATAAATGTGTACCATGTAGACTAGACTCAACAATACACAACGTAACAATTCTACTATTTTTAACAACAAATTTCATAAATTCATTGACTTTCAAATCATCACATACCTCTACAATATCAATGTCCGAATTGTAAGTTAACTTTGAGGTTTCTTTGACGATATTCATGTCAAAATTGAAGTTTTTGTGAACACATATGAGTTTTTTAGTGAAAAACACCGAAATAAGCAAGAAATAACAATACAACACGTTTTATCCAAAATTTGCAAGAAAATCTCGCAAATAAATGAAAATCTCGCAAGTTTTATCCATAAATTTGCGATATTCGTTATAAATATCGCAAATTTAAGATTTTATTTGAAAATTTTCGAGTATTTACGAAATTTTAGAATATTATCGAAAAAATTTTGAAGGAAAAATCGCAAATTTGAGATATTTCATTAAAAAATCGAAAATTTTAGATATTTTTGAATAATATTGCAAATTTTCGAAATTGAAAAAAAAATCTAAACTTTTCGATTTTTTAGGAAAAATGGCAAATTTGAGATATTTCAATAAAAAATCAAAAAATTTAGATTTTTTTTCAACTTCGCAAAAATGTCAAAAATTGTGATTTTTATGGGTATTTTAGCTTTCTAGAAAAATAATTCGGTATTTTGTGAAATGGGTTGAAAAAATAGGTATTGTTGTGATTATCCCTTTTATTTTTATGTTATTTATTTACTATTAATTAATTATTGTAATTTGATGTCTATTAATAAAAGTGTAACCCTTTTTTTACAGCTTCACTCAGCGAGCTGCTTTATGAGGAGACCCATATAATAATAGTACTCCCTCCGTCCCTAAATAAGTGTCCACTATTAACTTTCGAAGTCAATCTTCTTTAACTTTGACCTTAAATTATTTTGTTTGTGTTATATAATACTTGATGCAAAATATATGAATGAATTGTATTTTGGATGTATTTTCATTGGTATAATTTTCATCAAATATTATATAACATAAACAAAATAATTTAAGGTCAAAGTTAAAAAAGATTGACTTCGAAAGTCAATAGTGGACACTTATTTAGAGACAGAGGGAGTATCATTTATAAAACCTAAAAACAACTTGGACTTTAGTTTTCTTTTCACAATCACTTTATGCATATTTTTTCATGGGTGTTTTATATGTTTAGTTGAATAGCGAATCCGCATACTTTGAAAATAGACATCATAGTACAGTAATGTGTTATGATTATTATCCATCCATATATCGATCCAAAGCAAACATTCTGCAACTCTTTTCAAAGGCCTTTTCTGACAATACATGTTACTTCCGCATATCGGGACAATTTTTGCAACCATTTCTTCTTCTTTCTACTACTCAAAATTATTTTAAATTTCATATATTTGCCATGTATTCCATGATATTTTCCCATACAACTTCCAACTTTATATTTACACACCATTGTGTGAACTGTGAAGTCCATTTTCTTCGTATGATTATTTCTATATGGGCAAATTGCACAAAAATGTACCCAACTTAATAGTCATTTTCAATAAAGGTATCGCATTTTTTTCTTGCATAAAAAGGCACCCAGCTTATTTTTTTGGCCAATTTGGGTATTTACGTTAAATATTTAACGATTATCTGTTAATTTTTACATTTCAAGTCCACCGACCGCTACCATCACCAATCATCGTCGCCACCACCAAGTCTCCCCACCACCATCAGTGCCTAATCATTCTTCATTGATTCAACATTTCTGACCATGATCTTGGGTTTCATCTCCAGTTCTAACTTCACAAATTGTCATGATATAAACTCGATAACTGTTTTTTAATTTAGAACTGACGTGGTTATTTATCGCCAGACAAAATACACGTGATTACGAAAAATACATGTGATTTGCTTACATTAAAAGCACACGTAAAATTTGTAAATTCACATGCGATTATGAATTTATGAATCACACTGATTTATTACTTTAAAAATTCATACGGAATTTGTGAAATCACATGCAATTTATGAAATAACACGTGATTTTTAAAAACAATAAATCACAAGTGATTTTACAAATCACGTGTAATTTTTTTGACGGAAATTTTAACACTAAAAAGTCGTCAAAAGTATATGAAATCGATTTTTTTTAGTTACGTCTGAAAAAATCACATGTGATTTTATGAAATCACATGTGATTGTGCTACAAATCACATGTGATTGTGCTACAAATCACATGTGATTTTTTCAGACGTGACTGAAAAAAAATTTCGAAAAAAAATTCGTCGATAGTATATAAAAGTGCCCCTCTATAGAAAGATGATTTAATTCTCGTCGCGATGGTGTATTTTTGTCGCTTGACGATTTACCTTTTGCAAGATATTTCATTTTAAAAAAAAAGGTAAAAAGTGGAGTTTTTTAATTGTTTTTTTATTCGATGAAAAATGGATGGCTAGGATGTGTTCTTTTGTTCTTTGAGATGATATTGTTCTATCATGATCTCACCTCTACATGTCTAATACTTTAGAGTTATATATTTAAGGAGGGAGACCTCACTCTATAAGACTATAATAGATGCATTATCTTTATCTCATCAAACCGAGTGAGTGTTTAAATTGTCTTGAAGCGCAACACCATTGATGTGTTGAGTAAAGACGGTCTAAAAATGTAGCATCAGGTTACCCTATATAGCGAGCCAGATGCCGGAGATTCACTAAAGTTGTTTACGGAGCCAAGTATACGCTAATAAGTAGCATCACATGAATACAATACCAATTGTTCAACAATTAAAAATAACTATGCATGGATTTTGTACATTACGATGTAAACAAACAAATACAGAGGTGCACCGAAAGACACTAGTAGAGAAGGAAAATAAACAATAAAGTACCAAACATTATGAGCAACAACAACAAAACATATTTAATATTTTCAATTTGCACACTTAAGTGCCCCATAAGGCGATATTACCCTTTTGAGGTGATTATATTACACAAAATCAAGTTGTCTATTCATATCCTTGTATGGTAATAGAAGGCCACTAGCAACGCGGAATGATGTCGCTAACCAAATTGCCACGGTTTTTCACTAGTCTCGGGGCTGTCACTACTTTATCGCTTTTTATCATTTTTTGTCGCTTGATGTCTCAAAAAAATATCTTATAGACGTCCCAAATTTAATCGTAGGTTGTCAAAAATATAGTTATAGCTCATGACGGCTTCTATAATGCATAGCAGTTTACCTTATTCCCATTTGAGCCAAACAATTTATACTTCCATCAAAGAAACGTAAGCATTTAACACACTATACATTACATTAAAATATAACCTCTTACAACATTTTATTACAAAACTATTAAGTTCTTGCTTAAAAAAAGACGCTAAAGGTCGCCACTTTAACCAAAACTAGTGCATTGCTACTAAAAAGTAGTATTACAAACAATAGAAAGTTATTTATTCTAACACAGCATTTAATTAAACTACCAACTTGAAGCAAATCAAGAACTTTTGAGTAACACCTTGTATGACTTGTCGCCCTTGAGTAACTTTTGGGATTTCATAAATTGATCAATATTTTGTGTCTGCTCATTCTGTAGCTTTAATACTTCCCTGCTCCCCTTGTAGGTCATTTTCAATCTTTTCCAACATCTCGAAACATTGCCTGGATTTGTGTTTTAGACCTTTCTTAAGCCTCCAAGGCTCCCTGATCCAAGTGAGTCAAACAAACTTCGAAGATCCATCTTAAGTTTTGTATCACAAATGTATTTCTCATACCTCCTACGTCCTACACATGATTACCAGAAAGCAGAATCGATATCATGATTGAGTAAAACTAAAGGTTTAGATGAAATACCCATTATATTAAACACTATACATTCACATTTAACACATACGTGTTTGGTCATACACTAGGAAAGGCAACAATTTCAACTAGTAATAAGCCACTAACCTACCAATGAAGATGTGCCACTGTTTGGGCTTCTTCCGTTATTAATTGGACTACGGCGTCAATAACACCCTGCCCGGCTAGAAAGACAAGGATATCCTCCACTGTCTCCTACAAACTCAAACGACAAAGATTAGTCGACTATTTGACATAAATAAAATACAGAACACAAGAACACAATAAAATGAGACAAAAGTTACTTTTCGTTATCTAATAATGATTGGAAGCACATGATCCTATGGTCTACATGATGTTACAATATCCGGCAGTAATCGAGGCCTAGATCCTAATCAAAGATAAGTGTCATATGTGACATACAGGTTATTTCAAAAAAAATTGCCCGGTTCCAATGCTATGAATTTAAAAAGTATTCTAAAGCTTGATAGCCAAAACGCTAGATTTTACAAGAAAGACGCCATATTAGGAACCTTTAATTTTAATTCTGTAAGATCCTTATCCATGTGTGGAAGCGAGTTTCTTCCATTAGACCTTTCATGTAAAGCTGATGTAAGTCTGCCTCCTCCAGCATGGAATCAGCATCGTCAAACTTGGATATACTAATTAAACCATAACCAAATCACTAAAGAATATTTCGTTGAGGTAATGTTTCTCTTGTAACGCATCTCAAAGTACAAGGACCACATTTACTCGGGCTTCTTTGACATCACCATCCCTTTGAGAACCGGCAAATAGAGGTGAGCATTAGGAAATCCCTTGTTTTCCATGATTAGTAATAAACTCTTGACCTCAGTGAAGTTGTGAAGTTGTGGGATTGAGTTAATCTAATAACAATCCTAGAGTGGGTGCCCATATGTGGCACATCAAGGTTATACCACATCATGTTCTAATAAATATGCTCATGTGTTGTTGTTGGCACTGATAAGAGTATTAACAAAGCAACGATACATGTGTAGGTCTGGACCCATACCCAATTTAACACACTACCCCATAATGTTATAACATCCCATGTCGTG
>BQNB010154850.1:4027-15466 GCA_026074375.1 Tanacetum coccineum | reverse complement strand
AAATGTAAGGCGATAAGGTAAATAAAGATGTAAAGCGAAAAGTAAAAGAAAGTGCAAACCGGACGCGATGATTTATAGTTGTTCGGTCACGAAGCACCTCTTCGCCCTACTTCACTCCCCGAGTACCCAACTCGAGAGTTACTTCACTAGTCAACAAGCTCTCTTTAGGCGAAGAAAACCATACACAACTAAGCTTACACCGATCTCCGACACTAAGCCAAATGTCGAGTTCTAATCATAGCTAGAACCAATCTATCACAACTTATGTGTTTTGAGGACTAAAATACTAACCCCACAACTTCACTTCACGACACAACTTCACTTCACCGCACAACTTTACTTCACCGCACAGCTTCACTTCACGACACAACTTCACTTCACCGCACAACTTCACTTCACCGAACAACTTCACTTCATGATACAACTTCAGTTCACCGCATAACTTCACTTCACCGCACAACTTCACTTCACTACACCTAGACACTAACATGATCACAACAATCTAACTCTACTTTCTATGATCACCACGATCTAACAACTATACACACCATGATCACCACGATCTAACTATTACACAAGTTTGGAATACATATACTCAATCTATACATTGTCAATATAAGACATGTCACGAATACACTAACTAAACTACATAACTTCGTATCTTGATGATAACGAGAGTTCTTCTCTTGCACTTGGAGGAATAAGCTTGAATCACTTGGAAACAAATGCTTAAGATTAAATGATCAAAGGATTATAGGTGATGTATATACTGATTTTAAACAGAAAAGAATGAGTGCAAAAGGTGAGAAAATCAGTGGGGAACAGTCCAGTATTTATAGGCAAACTGGAGATCGTTTTTGTCTGACCGTCCCCCTTAATTCATATGCCGGTCCCCTTATATTTAAGAGGGCCGCTCAGGCTTGGACGCTCCCTTTTTTGTCTTTTTTAGGGGTGGTGTTTTCTAGAACATTTTTAGCCGTTTTTAGGTAGAAAATTTTAATTCAAAATATTTATTTTGAATAAAACATTTCTTTTAAATATAGAAAATGTTTTGTAAAAGTTATAAAAATATTTGTAACATTTTATAAAAAATGTGAGGTTGAATAAAAATTCCTTTGATCATAAAATAAATTAAGCATTTATTTATTCATACCTTAAGTGATTTACGTCGGGTGCAAACTTCGTAGAAGCGGACTTGAGACGTCGAGAGATGTTTTCATATGAATGCATTGATGATTTGTGATCACGAGTAACTTAAGCACTTTACGTTATGTGTTATAACTTACATGTTTGACATCACCAAAACATGAAGAGAATGTATATATTAAATATCATAATATTTCTACCAACAATCTCCCCCTTTTTAATGATGACTAAAAATGTAAACTATAACTCATAGTAAAATGTATAAGTTACTTGTTTACACTTCTTCTCCCCCTTTTGTCAAAACAAAAAGGTGGACTCTAAGGCGAGACTTATACTACACTTCAAACCATTAACCAAAGACGCAAGCTTGCATCATCCCTGGTGAAGTTTTGCTCCTATCAAAGCAATCTAAATTGTCAAAAACTTTGTTATAAGAGATCATCACTACGTGATAACACTCTCGATAACAAGGCCTTAGCAATTGTTAGAAACACTTTTAAATGAAGATGACACCTTACACGTGAATTGGAGTAGCTATGGATAATGCATACAACGCATGGACTATTATTGCATATTAGGGATAGTTAGCTTATATTTAGGCTATAAATACCCCCTCATGACTCTCCATGAGGGGTTTAGAAGATTGTATCAACTTTGTCATTCTTGTTTCTCTCTCTAATAAAGTTTATCCTTCTCTCCACATTTTCTTTCCTTTCTCTCACTTAAATAACATGTTTGTCTTCACTTTGATCATCCCTGACCTCCTGAAGGTGGTTCTGGATGCTTGTAAATTGGTATCAGAGCTCCTTAGGGGTGATTCATGTTATGTTTATTTGGTAAATCCGATTGAAATAAGTTTTATTGTCGAAACATGTATTTGTTATTAATGGTGAGATAACTTTTGGATATTTGGTTGCGTTTTTCACAATAAAGCTTCGAACTTTCTTTTTTCTACCTTGTTACCTTCTATTTCACTAGTAACAACGAGTTTTAAGGCGCTTTTGATTGAATTTTTGAGCTAAAAAGGGTACACGTTTGGTTTTTAGGATTTTAAAGATTTTCTCCATATTGATTCGTTCTTGTTGTGTTTGTGTGACGAAAACTTATGTTGTAACATGGTATACATATGTATTTGATGGTTTGACGTTCAAATCTACCAAAAATAAGGTGACAGTGGGTGTTTCATGTGCTTTCTACTCGTCAGTGTTTACCTCGCCTAAAGCTTCATCTTGGCGAGATAATGTCTCTCCAATCCAAACCCTAATCCGGTGAAATTATATTTTGCCAAAACAAAACTCTCTTAAGGAGAAATAATGTCAAGAACCAATGGCGAAATAACCTTCCTCTAGGAACAGTTTGCATTAGTTCGTTCCAAACTCCTTCTTTTGGAATGGTTTACATACATTAAGCTCCAAACCCTTATGTACATTTTTCTTTTGGAACGGTTCATGTTATTTGTATCATCTTTGGGAACCATTTTTCCAAAACCGTTCCAAACCTTAGGACATCCATTATTTCTAAACATTTTTGTGCTTCAAAACTTTCCTTCATGATGAAATAATTCCATAAGGCATGACGAGTTAATGTTTCGCCATGAGAAACCTAAACCGGCGAAATAAGGGTTTCAATGCCATGGCGAGATAGTTTGTAATCTTGAGGCGAAATAACTTTGCATTATGGCGAAATAATTTCACGTTATTATGGTGAAACATGTTTGAGCTTGATGGCGAAATAGCTTAACCCAAATTGGCAAGACAATACACAGTTCAGGGTGAAATACATGGACTCAAGTATGACGAAATAAGCGATGTCAAGCAGGGCCATGTAATGTTACTCCGTGACTGGCTTAAGGGCAAAATAATGTTACTCTAAGATGGCGAAATAATACTTTGTTTTGTGGCGAAATAAGTTGGTTGACCTCTTGGCGAAATAAGCCAACTTATGGTGAAATAAACCAGCTTATGGCGAAATAATCTCAAGGGTTATGGCGTAATAAGCTTCCAGTTTATGTCGAAATAACCTGAGGATTTAGGGCAAAATAGATTCAATGGCTTGCCAATTAGGGTTTATAAGGCGTGTTTGTTTTTGGACTTGGCAAGATAGATTACAGACAACAACACTCAAAACCCTAACACGCGTACTGTTTTACCATCACCCTTATCCACCTAATACAGCATAATGAACGTTTGTAACACTTATCATAACAATGAAATCCTTAAACCAAAACTATCAATCAAAATAAACATATCACTTATCGCTTAAACGGTCCTTATCTAGATTCATCTTGACGATCAAGGCTAGTGTTGGATATTCAATGACTGTGAGGTTTTTGTACGATGTTACTTATTTAGTATTGAAGTAGTATTTCACGTGGAGTGTACTTAGTTCGTCTTTGATTCTTTCTACCTCCTCAACGAAGATGACTTGTTCGGGCATATACAGTTAGTCATGAAGACTTGGATATCTAGTTTCTTTTATGATTCTTTCTCTCTATATCCACAAAGTAACTACCACTTCAAGGAGTTACATTGTAGTACTCAGTGCCTCACGTAGTTGAGGGTACTTTAAGGGGGTTGTCACATGGATAGTACAAGATTAAGACATAAGTCTAAGGGATTTTGCTTCATTCTCGAGTTCGTGATATCGGGTTGTCTCCATAAGTGATCATCATTATTAGCTGACATAATAGATAATGGGATTTGGGTCAAGGTTGATCAAGAGAGTTTAGTAAAGAGAGTATTTACCGACATCTTCTCACGAGGTATTGCTTATGCAATTACAGGTTTATGATGCTATTAAATTGATACAGTTATGGGATGTACACATGTATATGATGATTCCCAAAAGTATGGTCATCATCCTAGAGCGAGAAATGTGTACATGTGTATACGATGATTCCCAAACGATGGTTATCATCCTGGAGGGATAAATGTGTACACATGTATGCTATCATTATCTTGAATTCTTTTGAGGAATTTTTTTGACGGGATAAATGTGTACATCTGGACTTATTACAATTATCTTGAAAACTATGATGCATCCTAAGTGAATTGATGTTGAAGATAGAATTCTTCCCGAACATATCTCCCACATTGAGTATATTTTTCTTGAAGTCTAGTGGAGGAGGTTGTATGGCACAAGACACGTGCTTTGAATCTTCATTAGTCTTAGGGTTGTCTGTTTAGAAGGGAGTAGAAGAAAAAGAGTCTACTAGTTGGGAGGGAGTAATAACCAAACTAGACCTTTACAGTGTGTTCATTTGCAAGCTGAGGAAATAAAGCTGAAGTATTCAAGAAGATCAGGTCGTTAAAGACGATTTCAAGGAATACTGGACTTTATTCTTATTGTATTTACTTTAATTTGCTTATAGGAAACATTTTAATCAATTCACGTGTGACACTATCTTGGTGGGAGATTGTTAGAAACACTTTTAGATGAAGATGCCACCTTACACGTGAATTGGACTAGCTATGGACACTACGTACAATACAAGGACTATTATTGCATATTAGGGATAGTTAGCTTATGTTTAGACTATAAATACCACTCATGACTCTCCATGAGGGGTGTGAAAGATTGTAACAACTTTACCATTCTTGTTTCTCTCTCTAATAAAGTTCATCCTTCTTTCCACCCTCTCTCTACTTTCTCTCACTAGAATAACATGTTTATCTTATACTTTGATCATCCCCGACCTTTCGAAGGTGGCTCTTGATGCTTGTCATAAATACGTTATAGATAGAAGGTAGTAGATCGGAATGTGTTAAGGATTTTAGTGGTCGCCATGTTTAGCCAAAGAGTGTTTTTTAATGTGGAGGTAAGATTTTTAAAAGATCTGCCATTGAGTGATTTTAATTCGCGCAAAGCGGCGGTGTATTGTGGTAAATAATTATAACTTGCGAGATCGATCGTGATTCTGGTTCGACACTTGATGCAAAGTGTGTATTTTTTGAAATACAAAGTTTTGTGTTTTTTTAATTAATAGTGTATGTTTTTGAAAAGTTATCAAATTTAGAATTAATAAAGTTTAAGGTATATTAGGATAATTAATTAAAAGTAATTTAGGGAAAACATTAATTTAGGTCAAACATTAATTTAACAAGGTTTGATACCCGCGCTTCGCTATGGCGTATTTTGTATAGTACGTTTTGTAAACAACAGTTAGATAATTATAAACTATAAACTGGTTCTACTTATATACATGTAACAAAAAGGCTTCAACATCTATGTTGTTCTTCTATTCTAAAGATATAGAAGATATAGAATATTTCCAAAGAGAAAAAAAGTAGAAGAATGGCTGCACCCACATGATTCCATATCCGTTTCATGCTTTCTCTCTTTTATTTTGTGTGAGGTCTGATGCAGTAGCAACATGGAGGTTCGATGGATGGTTAGGCTACAGCCGTAGAGCGAGTATGCGTGATGTAGCCATATGTGGTGGGAATCCATAGATGGTTTCGTACTCTCTTGCATCTTCTATCATTCCAAACTATGGATCCCCTCCTTTTGTATCCTACATTCATTTCAGTAGACTTATTAGATCCGTGCTAAACAACTTCTTCTACTAATAAACATATTAATAATGCTTGCTACAAAAAATATGACCAGTTTGCAATAATTGAAATGGTAACAGTATCAATTTATATGATATATTTCTATAAAGCTAAAGATTATGAAGTTACGCGAGCTTACAATTTCATGCATTACCTTCGTGTATACGTCTTGAGCACTTCTCACCTGGGAAAAAATACTGATTAGCACCAAAAAATGAAAAGCTAACGAATAAGATTCTAATCTTAATGAACTGTTTTAAATGCACATCCAAACACCCTTGAAGTATGCAACTTTAGTTGGCATACCCAAAGGATTCTCTTGACTGATGGCTAAATTATCTAAGTATAAACCAAATGGGCTCTATCATAATGTGGATTCATGATATTAACTATATCGACACATATGGGATAGGATGACGTATACTTTACTGAGTAGGTAAGCCTTCCCATGCTTGCAATAAAAGGCCTGCAAAAAGCACACCCGTGAACCTCATTAGCAATGTCATAAACATTTTCATAGTTACATAGATCTTACTGTAGTATGTTAAGAAACCAAATCATCAAGAATTCTAGCATGTACCTTTTTACAATAATAGTTGTAATCCTAGACTACCCAAACATCTACATAATCAAGATTACATCATATTCACACTTCTATTGTATCCTAGGTTACTTTATATAATTATGCGATAACAATGTTTAAATATGTTATTTGGTAACACGCATTACCTCTGGTCCTGATGACTTGGCCTTTCCCTTTTATGCTTGAATGTCTTAAGAAAATTGTCCATCTGTATAAAAAAATAAGTAACTACCAGTTAGTGATTGCCTTTATGTAGCAGCTCTTGCTGGTCATGTTTATCAGTATGCGTAGCAAACAGCAGCTAGATAGTGTATTATTTTCTTAGGTGAAACCTAAACCGAGTATGGGATGTTTCATGGATAACGTCATTCATATACATTCATTAACCAAAAATCGTTCTCTTATCAATGTATAGAACACGAATCATTTTATTAGCAAATTTAATATATGCTTACCTTTATCAGCATCGAAGATAAAAAAAGGGATCAAGCTATAACCGGTCTGAACTATTTCTGGAATACCTCTAGCGTGTAATTGGTACATATGATAATCAGTTAATGATTTTAAAAGCATATACTACAGTGTAGTAGATTTCCAACTGTCAGTTTTTCAAGAAAAAAGCAAAAATAAAACTACACTTCACAAGAATAAACCTAGTAGCCTTCATAGAATCCAATCATCCTATGTCGATCTCATTAGTTGATTCGCATTATGTTTAACTCAGTATTTTGGATTTACCACGGTTTTAAATGCTTACCAAAATTAGTGCAAAATTTGGATCCATGAGTCCTAAAGGGGAAATCCTGTTATTCCTCATCCTATCTAAAACTCAATTAGCCGAATCAATCTGATTCAGCTTACAAAATTCACTAATCACTGCATTATAAACAAACACATCCAATTCGCTATATGACTCAAGTATGTCTATAATCTCAATTGTTTTTAACCAAGAGCAAGCAACAAAATTAAGTACGTGTGAAGCTTTGATGTATAACAACTACCGATTAAGAATTTAGAGTAAGTGGAGTGTGTTTGGAAAATTAGTAGCAGCTCTAATGATTAAGTTGTGACTTACTGACTTTAGCTCTTTATGCCATAAGAGAATACGCGCGGTTAGAGGCCTTTACGCAAGCTTGTCTTTCGAGGCTAAGCTTGTCAAGTTAAAAAATAAAAGAAAGTGAATGACCTGAGAAAAGTGAGCACTTATTTAATGATCCAGTTACTACACTCTCAACTTCTGCGATATTCAGGACTTGATATGAAAAATCAAAGAGATCGAAATGGAGTTATTTTCCAAGGAAGTAAATTACTGTACATCCACCCACGCAATCGAGTCGGCCAACATTTCATGGTTGTTTTAGGGTACCTACATAGAATCTTTCAGATATTCCTTCAATAAAACAGATTTGAATTTGATGAATTGCATAACAGAAGAGACACTTTTATGAAGGTGTGACATATTTTTACTTAGAAAGCAACATACCTTACATGTGTTTCTCAAGCATAATTATTCATCTTCTTGTATGTTGGGTCAAATTGATGTAGGTTCCCACCTTTCCTATAATAAACATAAATAAGAATTGAATGCTAATACTGAAATTAAACAAAGTAGTTATATAGAAGCAAAAAAGATTAGTTATATAATTATTTTATAGTCAATGCAGAGTTGGAAGGTCCGAAACATTGCAGTGGTTTCAAACATCCAACTGCCCCGAAACCCACACCCACTTCGGCCCCCATTTTAGCTCCCCAATCCCACACCCATTTTAGCCCCAAAATGGACCCATTTAACCCCTACTTCAGCCCCTAAACACACTCATTTCAGCCCCATTTCATCACCCAAACCCACCCATTGTAGCCTCTAAACGCACCCACTTCATCTCCCATTTCAGCACCCGAATGCACCTATCTCAACCCCTATTTGAACTCCTAATCCCACACCCATTTCAGCCTTCATAATGAGTTGTTTCGGCTCCCACTTCAGCCCAATAAACACACCCATTTTAGCTATGTCACCAATGAAAAGACATAATAAGGGTGTAGGCTTATATCTTTCTCAATCCATTCTAATAGTTCTATAAGTCGCCGCAAGAATAATAACCACAACTTGTTGCATTTGTTTAGGTAGCTAATGTATTAGGCATGCGATATTGGTACAGAGCATATTCTTTACATCTATGATAAGAAAGTATTTGTAATTTATATAGTGAAACTAAAAGGCGCATTTCATAAGCATATATCCAGTCACCTCTTAATTGCCAAATAAAGTGATTCATCGAGGCATATTAAGTCTATAAAATCACTATAACTTTTACCTCAATTTCAGGCTTACATATTTCTTCTTTCTTAGCTTCTAATATAGAACTTCCACGCACCTCAAATACGATGACAACTCCTGCCACCCAATAATGAAACTCAACATTAAAACTTCCACATTGGTATACCCTTGTAAACTGTTTGTGGTGTGGTGTGGTGAAAATTCAGGGGTGTTTGAGACTTCTTTCCTCAAAACTATTAAGTTATAAAGGGGTGGTGTGGTGTGATACAAATACTTGTTTGGACCCACAGCCAACCCGTTAAGCTTGTCATCTGTAGCCTTTGTATGTGCTGAGTTTTATAGAAAAAAAATTATCTGCTAAATTTTTTGTGCAGAAAAGCAACGTTGTTGGCCTGCTGAATTTTGTTTGCAGAAAAGTGGTTTAAAATAATGTTTGGTTCATGCAGCAAATGCCTGAAATGTTTTTGAAAAAATGACTGTTTGTTTGCATTCTTAAGTAATACTAATTTTAATTTATACTTTTAAGTAGGCCGTAGCTTATAATTTTATGCCAAAAGCAACATACCTCACTCCGGCTTAGATATAGACCCTAATGTTCAAGTATATACACCTGCAGATATAAATAGTCGAACACGAAAGAAAAAGAAATACTCTTATTGAAATTTTTTTACTTTTTCACTTCTACGAATATATGAAGGTGCGATATATTTTTATGCCGAAAGCACCATACAATATACTGACAAAACATCTAGTCCTATTGGCAAACGCTATATGAACTTATATCTGAAAGTGAATATTTCATAGTTACTGAATTTGGAATCATTATATTAGCGATAAGAAACCTACGTATAACTAATTTGGAGCATTCCATAAGGGGAAAATATTGTATCGACGGTATTCCTTACATAGGAGCCCATGATTTAAGAATAGCAGTATCCACACAAACAATAGCAAGTAAGCAAATATTCGTTTCAGTACATTCAAACGTATAAATATTTACCTAATAATTATTTGATCATTAATTAACACCATTACCGTCACGCTCCATATTCCTAAATATGGCCGTTGTGTTTGAGAAATATGTGCGGTCAAACTTATTAAACTTATGATTTTTATTTGTATATTCATTAAGCTCAAAGTTTTACACACTTGGTTGCCTATAAACAAACTGAACATCACAAAATACCAAATAGGGTCTTACTACTCACCTACTTGAACGTAACCATTTGATACGACGGAACTCTGACCGAGGTATAAGGATCAATCTGGCTCTCAAAATTCATCAATACAACCAATACACTCGGGTACCTAACCTCTGTCTCAGCAGCCAAACCTGCCACCAAAACAAACACATCACCACAATAAAAACCAAATTTTCAAAAATAAACATTTTTTCGGTTTAATGCCAATATTCGACATTAGCCAAACAAAATCGTAATTATAAACTCGCAAATCAAATAACAAAAATTACTATTTGTCACTTAAAAATTTCATAACCATAACTTTTTCCTTTTCTTTTAGGTAACCACAAACCCAGACTATTCAAATAACTAAAATTTATAAAATTTGTGTTCTTCTCACTATCAAAACATAAAGCTCTTATCATGGAACTCTAAATCAAAGAATACATGAGTATTGAGTTGCAAACATGAAATTAGCCCCAACCTTTTTTTTTGAAAATCTACCCAAGCATATGTTGCCAAAATCCACCATGCAACAAAAACATAAAAACAGAAAAAACCACAAAATGTATGTTCTTCACACAATCAAAGCATAAAGTTGTATCATGGAACTCTAAATCAAAGAATACATAAGTATTGAGTTGCAAACATGAAATTAGCCCCAACCTTTTTTGTTGAAAATCTACCCAAGCATATGTTGCTAAAATCCACCCTGCAACAAAAAACATAAAAACAGAAAAAAAAACCATAATCAAAATGCGTTTGTTTATAAAAATAGTAGAAAACCTAAAAACTTAGCAAAAAGATATAAACTTAAAAAAGAGAAAGCCTGGTCGGATTTCTACCTCCGTGTGTGAAAAGATGAAGAAGAAGGCTTTTGGATTCTCATTTTTACAACAAACCTTTATAGTTTCCACAATATACCAAGCCTAAATAAAAAAAACCCAATTCATAAAGAACACAAACATAAGCAAACCCTAATCTTCATTTGCAATAAAAATCAATATCGTGCATTAAAAGAATAAACAATAAAAATTAAATAAAGAAAAGCTTGATGAAAACCTGTTTCAAGATCCAAAATGAGCTTTTGTTTGGTGGGAGGAATTTTAGGGAAGAAGCTTCAGGAGATTTGTATTGTGTGTTGATGGTTTCTGGATGCTGGAACTGAATAGGTGTTTTGTGTGTAGATTCACTCAACTGAATATGGGTCAATGATATGGATGAGTCAGTGGACAAATGTTCATATGAGAGAGATAGTGGGGGCGAGTGAGGAGGAAGCAGATCTCACACAGAGAAAGAAGAGGAAGAAGATGAGTGGGAGGATACAAAGTGGGCGCGTGAATGAATTTTGTGGGAGCAATTAATGTGAGTTTGCTTTTATTATTCGGGTTGGGTTTCAACCGGGTTTGCCGGGTTTTCAGGCCATAATGAAAGTTTCAGGCAGGGTCACCGGGTTTCGGCGGGTTGACCCACCGATGCATTAAATGCAGCTTACTTCCTTAGGGCTGCATTTTAAATTTAACAAGGTCACCCGCGCTCCGCTGCGGGATGTTTGGCGGCCGGTGTTTTCGGTTGGACGTGTTAGAAAGTATGTTTTTGTAAAAAAAAAAAAAATTAACGGTCGTTAAGCAACGACCGATTTAAAACACTGTTTTGGTGCATTCTAAAAAAAAAACTAACGGTTGACCGCTAGTGGGG
>BQNB010154847.1:3788-15467 GCA_026074375.1 Tanacetum coccineum | reverse complement strand
TGCTAATAGTTTTTAGCACATACATTATTTTGAGTTCATTACACTTTGGTATGTTATGAAATGTCATGACTAATCCTTTGCACGTACTAGCCACACATAGTTTTACGTTGCGTGTTAGTCGACCAAGTTTGAGGCTTTAGCCGAGACTAAACATGGGTTGGGTTTAGGTCGTGTGTTACATTACGAGAACAATGACATATGAATGCTAACGTATAAGGACAACTTACCGAGGTTCGAGCTTATTGGAAGATGGTGAGGAGGAAAAGATGTTGGTAAGACTTGCACTTGGCTGCTACTTCTCTAAAGCCGACGTCTACCTAGCTTTTGCACTCCACGAAAGTTTGAATCCGACTAGGACGATTTTACTTATTGTTTTCAAATTTTAGTTGTGAGTTATTCGTCCATGCATGGTTCCCCTTTTATACTCGTTTTGTGAGATAGATTATTGAAATGTTGCATGTGAAATGTATAATTCATACACACTGTTATTGGCATACTACTATTTGTGATGATTTCTCTTTTCTATAATACTATTTAGTGAATAGCCACTATTTGTGAAATGAAATGTAACTGGAACGTAACATGTGAATAGCCTTTAAAAAGGTGTAGGACATGAAATGTAAGAATGTAAATGATGATGTTGGTTCATCCATTTTGAATTCATGTCTATTAGTTGACTTGAATAATCGTTTGTGTTATTTATTTTTTTGTTACGCGATCTCTAAAGTATCCCTTTTTGATCCGTAAATGAAATGACGATTTATGCGCGTTATTTGACTTTAGGCTAGCACAAAATATTGTATGCCACTTGAAGGATAACTTTTATAAAAAAAAATGACGACAATTAGCAATTGCTTGCGATACATACTTTGCATAACGGGATAAAAGTTCTACATTTTTCTAAGGTGTCACACTAAAACTATAAGTGAAGATCAAATCAACACCTATAATCACTCACAACATCTTAAAGATCATCAATCGTGAGTCATTTCATCTATTTTCTTTCAATTTGAGTCTAGCGTTCATGATGAACACTAAAATTGAAATTGGGGATTTTTCATTTTTCTTTCAATGTTGTACAATTAAGACTACTAGGATACAATGTATAACTAATATGTTTCCCGTAGATATAGGATTTGCATACATTAGTGAATTTGTTGAAAATTGATTTCGAACCAAAACCCTAATTTTATTTTCAAATCACTCACGTTAGGAACATAATAAAATTGTGGTTATGCATTGTTAATACAACTCAAAAACATTTTCAAACACATGCATAATGATCTCATGAACGAAGGTCGAGATATATAATTCATATGTATTTTTCTACATGTTTGGATGAGCAAAATCAAACTAAGGAGCGTTTGGATTAACTCTTAAGACTTTAATTTTTAAGTCAAGTTAATCGTTACTTCAAATTTGTTACACTTAGGCACACACTAGACACCTACTTCAATGAGACAACCTTACTAAAGTTTGCATTTTTTTAAATTAGGTGAAATGACATTGGAAGAAGAACTACGGTACACAAAATCATATGTTCCAACAATCTCAAATGAAAAATATCTTCCTAATAAATTAAAACCCTTCATTTAAAACCTAGAGTGTAGACCAATTCATGAAGGTCGTCCAGTATCTTCTGAGTCTACAAAATATGATAATATTCAATTCATTTTTCAAACTATCAAAATTTTGAGTATATACGAACTTCACGAAGGGATTTGTCCAAGATTTCTGCTTGAATTTTATTCTTTAATAGAAATTACTAGAGACAATGATCAAAATATCTTTTTAAAATTTTAGGCATTAAAAAGAACATTTAAACTCTTACTCGAGTCGTTTGCCTTAATTCTTTTCATTCCATGTGAAGGAGAATGTTCCTATTCTAAAGATTCATCTCTCGAGTCATTAAGAATCAATCAAGAATCAAACACACTTTACCAAACATACATTCCAACACCAAATGAAATTATTCAATCAATCACAACAACTGGACAAACTGTTGATAGAAATAATGTCTAAAAACATTATTAATATTTTTCACATCCTTACGTTTTGATAATCACAAAATATAAAAACGTTCAATGTAAAATTAAACGTAAACAAGTAATTAGTAGTTAATTTTCATTTCAATAATTTAATCACTTAAAGGTATGAATAAACAAATGCTTAATGCATTTTATGATCAAAGGAATTTTTTATTCAACCTTATAATTTTATAAAATGTTGTAGACATTTTTATAAACATTACAAAACATTTTCTACAATTAAAAGAAATGTTTTATTCAAAATAAACATTTTGAAATTCAAAATTTTGAACCTAAAACGGCTAGAAATGTTCCAGAAAATTCCCCTACACAAAAGACAAACTGTGGAGCCTCTAGCCTAGGGCGGCCCCCTTAAACACACTGGCGGCCCCCTTAATTTTAAGGGGACCGCCCCCCTATTTAAGGGGACCACCCATAGACTGATGCTCCTCCAAATTGTCCTAAAAATATTGGACTTTTCCCCACTATTTTCTCACCTTTTGCACTCATTCTTTTTGTTCTAAAACAGTCCACAAATCTCACTAAAATCCTTTGATCATTTAATCATAAAGCTTTGTTTCCATGTGATCCAAGCTTAATTCCTCAAATGCAAGAAAAGAATACTTCCATCATCAAGTGAAGAAGTATTACACCTTAAGTGCATATTTCAACCTTGTTACATCCATATCATAAATTGTAAATCATTTGTATATCTTGTAAAGTTGTGTAGTTGTTAGAATTTGGTGATTGTAGTAAGCATTGTTAGATCTTGGTGATCTCTCCTAGTAGTGATAGATAGTTGTGATATAAGTAGTGTGGAAAGGTGAAGTTGTGAAGAAGTTGTAAAGTTGTGAAGTCGTGAACAAGTTGTGAAGTTGTGTTGTGATAGATTGGTTCTAGCTAAGATTAGAACTCAACATTTAGCTTAGTGTCGAAAATTGATATAAGCAACGTTGTGTACGGTTTTCTTCGCATTAAGGGAGTTTGTTGGCATAGTGAAGAAAACTCTCGAGTTTGGTGCTCGGGGAGTAGAGTAGGCCGAAGAGGAGCTTTGTAACCGAACCACTATAAATCCTTACATTGTGGTTTGATCTTTCCAACTCTTTACTCTTATTCTTTTATTTACTTTTACTCATTTATATTGGTCATATTGTGCAAGTATTAAATTCAAAAAAAGTCGAATCTAAGTTTTCATAAACAAAGATAAACATAAAATAAAATTAAAAAGCGATAAACTATTCAACCCCCCCCCCCTTCTAGTTTTCCACACAAACTATATTCCTAAACAAAATTCTCAAAGAAGAACTTCATCATGACATGAGATCTTGGAATGAAATCATTCAAGATAATGCCTTTGGCACTCAAAATGACTCAAACTTTCTCCCTGCATCATCATGTCACATGATGTATTGCATTCCAACATGTACTCCCTTCAACTTCGCTTATTTTCCTAACCAAACGAGTTGAAAGGATTAAAAATCAACCAAACTCTCCAATGCCATATGGAATGATTCTAAATCGTCTATATGATCACCTCATTAAAATTAATCCTCATCTATAAAAATCAAAATATATATCATATTGACCATCCATGAAACCTTAGATTCATCCCACCTATCTTCACGCAATTATCTCCATATCCTCCGAAGAAGTTTCAAGCAATGACTCAAATTCCATTTCAGATACTTCTATTAAGTATTATTGTTAGACATATGTACTATCATTATTGCTGTGTAATAACCTCTATCTCACTTATTCTAGTACGTGTATAACTTATATTTGTCACTAGTATTTCATGCTTGCTATATGACACTTTATGGACATTTACGTCATCTCTATGTTTCTACTTGGGCCTATTGCATGTGTTTTTCTTCTCTGTTAGCTAGATTATATGATTCTTGAAAAGATGGAAATGCCACAATTATCCTTCCAACCCATTTAGGTCATTCTAAAAAATGAGTAACATTTGGAAAAATTCGCAAGTCTCCAGAGAACAGCCCCTAAAAATCAAGGGCGACCCCCTAATATATATGGGACCGCCTAAGGTTTACGGGACCACCATCAGGGGAACCACAAAACTTTCCTGTCTCATCTTTTTCTGCATCTTTGACCCTATTCTCCTTAGGTCCAGCCATTCTTTCCTTTCTAAACAAAACACTTCTTAGAATCTTCATTCTCTAATACCTTGCCTTTCCCAAAATTCCTCTATATATGAACATCATTATTCTTCATCTCAATCACATCTTCACTTCTAAATCTTTCACTTCTCTTTAAATTCTCAATGTCATCCTCTAGCAAATCCCTTCGTGACTACTCATAAAAAGACCAAAGGACCGTTCTCGAACCTTGGAGACAAATTCATGGTCTTCCTCCCTTACCACCTTCTCCTTCACCAACTAGGACTACTCCCACCCCTCCGATCTTAAATAATTCTCTATCAAACTCTTCACTTTTACAAAACTTAACTCAAAACCTAAATGAAATTCATCACCTATCAAACCTGCTTGACCTGAATCTCCAACAAGTAATTCAAGCCACAAATCCTTCACCTCCTACCTTACCATATATCGGTCCACCTTCTTTAGATCAAGTAAACTTTCATTTAGAATTTTGTCATTGTTGCTTGGATACCCAAAATCTATTTGATACATTGAAAGATGGCGTTAATCGTATCAAATCTCTCATTATTGGTCCTTCCACTCAATTTCCATCCTTAATAACAGCCACCTCACCATGATTGAGCAATCTCGAAAGCTCAAGTTCACCTAATAATAAACAACCCATCTTTTGATTATGGCATATTCTACTCTTTAAGAATCAACTAGTATAGATATATGCCTTATTATGTCTTTATTTTATGATTATCTACTTTCTAATGATTCATATTGTATGAATTTGTCTTAGCTTGTATTAGTTCTAGTTTTATCTTATGTTGTATGAATGTATTAGTTGCATTTGCTATTGTATGAGTTTCTTGATTGTTGAATGAAACTCTCTTTTAGGTGACTTAAATATGATGTGTTGCTTAAAAGATATTTGTCTTGCACTTGTATCTCTAACTTTGTTTTGTAGCAAACAATTTTCATAAGATCGATCCCTTGGTGCCCCGAACAAGGGGGCACATACATCAAGGGGGAGTCTTGATATCGTCGATTTCTTTCTTCCTACAACTACTTAACGATCATCCTTTCTGAATTCGACAAAAGGGGGAGAAATGGAACAAAACTCATTAATAATGTGTAACTATGAATTTTATACAAAATGAGTTTATATATCGTCAAAAAGGAGGAGATTGTGAATACAAATAATGTCTAAAAACTTTATTTTTATTTTTCGACCTCTCAACGTTTTGATAATAACAAAATGTAAAAACATTTATGATAAAATTAAACGTTTACAAATTATTAATCGTAAAATTCCATTTCTAAGATTAGTAATCACTTAAGATATGAACAAACTAATCATTAAGCATGATTAGTGATCAATAAAATATTTTTCTCTTATCCATTACATTTTTACAAAAGAATTTCACAAAATTAAATATGCAAAATATTTTCTAATTAAAAGAAAAGTTTTAATAAAAACTAAAAATTTGAAATTCAAATTTTCCCCCCAAAACATAAGCTTCTATACT
Source organism: Tanacetum coccineum (assembly GCA_026074375.1). Classification (NCBI taxonomy): domain Eukaryota; kingdom Viridiplantae; phylum Streptophyta; class Magnoliopsida; order Asterales; family Asteraceae; genus Tanacetum; species Tanacetum coccineum. Next base: position 9,806 of record BQNB010154847.1, on the reverse strand, counting down.
AGATACAACCTTCCTCACAAAAAGACAAAAAAAGGAGCATGGTCTACCTGGCGGCCCCCTTATATATCTGGGACCGACGGGACCGCCGCCAGTAACCGTTGGATTTTCCTGCCTATAAATACTGCTCCATTTCTTATAGAAAATCAGACCTCTTTGCACGAATTTTTTCACACTTCTTTCTCTCTCTAAAAAACTTCTTTCTCTCACTAAATATCTTGATCACTAACATCTCTTGATCTTGTTTCAAGTGATCTAATCTCTTCTTCTCATCTCTTCCCTCTCATTCAAGTGCAAGAGAAGAACACTCGTATTCGACAAGAAACGAAGTGTTGATTAGTGATCTCTTATCCTTTCTTCTAAGTATCAAATCTCTATTGTAATTATCTTGTGTATTTATGTGATTCGAATATTGTGTAAATCCAATAGTGTAGATCTAGTGATCGTGTATTGATTATGAAGTGGTAGATTGGTTCTAGCTAAGATTAGGACTCGACATTTAGCTTAGTGTTGGAAAATAATGTAAGCAACGTGTAAACGGTTTTCTTCGCCTGAAGGGAGCTTGTTGACATAGTGAAATCTCGAGTAGGATACTCGGAGAGTGGAGTAGGGCGAAGAAGAGCTTTGTAGCCGAATCACTATAAATCTTGGTGTCTTGGTTTGATTGTTCCTTCTCTCATCTCCTTATATTGTTGTGATTGTTATTTTCCATTAGTTTAGATATTTACTTGATTGATTCATATTGTTGGTTGGTTAAACATACTACTCGAATCTAAGTATTTTGAAAGCAAATGTTTTTAAAACGAAAACGAACATGTAAACTATTCAACTCCCCTTTTAGTTTCCACAACTTGATTATGAAATCAAGAGCTTCATCCTTTCATGCTAGAAACTTCACCCATATGAACTGAGAGTAATCATCCACAATGACGAGGATGTACTTTTTTCCCTTTATACTTGTAACACGCATAGGCCCACAAAGATCCATGTGCAAAAGATATAGTTTTTCCTGATTGGTGTCTTCAGATTTAGGTTTATGTGATTATTTTTTGCTTTTTCCCATAGCATATGCCAAACATAGATAATCTTTTTCAACCTTTAATTTAGGAAGACCTCGTATGAGACCATTTTTAGCCAAATGATTAATAGCACCAAAGTTCAAGTGTGACAATCGTCGATGCCATAACCAAGATTTGGTCTTTGAGGTTTTGGACAAGAGACAAATTAGAGAAGATGCCATCATATCCCCAATTGACAATGTATAAAGGTTGGTTTCTCGAGATCCTGAGAGTAAATCAACACCTTCTAGATTACGAACAAAGCACATGTGTTTTTTGAAAGCTACTTTAAGATTTGAGTCGTAGAAATGACCAATGGAGAATAGATTGTGTCCTAACCCTTCCACATAATAAACCCATGAAATTGTGATATTCCCTATCTAATAGTCACCATACCCCATAATCTTTTCAATCTGGTCGTTACCGAACTTGACAGTATCGAGAAACTTGTGAACGAAATTGGTGAGCTGAGAGCGATCTCCAGTCATGTTCTTTGAGCATCTGGAGTCCAAATACCACAAAACAATTTGGACAACCTGAGATCGACATAAGAATAAGATGGAGCAACTAAAGTATTGGATCCCCGAGATGTATCGGGTTCCATTTTGTTAGAAATCACAGATTTTGCAATCTTAGGTTTGCTATTAGAACCATTAGTCTTAGGTACCTTAGGTCTCCTAGTATAAACCTTAGTTACTATGGATTCTTGTGAAACTACTTCTAGAGGAATGGGTTCCCTAAGTGGCACTTTATTAGTGGCGATAATTCTAGTTAAAGGGTACGCATTTCCAACTAAAGTGAAAGTCCTTCCTGTGGGTCTCCAAATATATCCAATTTTAGTAAACTCTTTTCCTGTAGGTTTCCATTATTCTTTCTTTTTATCTTTCTTAACAAACTTAGATTTGCAACTCGGATTCATATCATAAACAAATTCAAGAAAGCACAATTCATGTCTAGCATCAAACATAGAACTATTACATTTGACGCACATTAGCTTAGAATTTGTATTTAATTTGGAATGCTGCACATTTGTGTTTCCAGATGGTTCAACAATACAATTTGGTTTATTCAAACAAGACTTAACTATCCTAAAGTGGTCTTCTACTTTATTCTTCTTCTGTTTACTACTTGAAATCTGCAAGATCCTATCATTCTTTGTATTGTTTGTAGACTTTAACCTGCTAGATTTAGTAGACCAGCTTACTCCTGTAGAAGTTGACACAGAATTATTAGTTGTCTGTTTGATCTTTGTTTGGGAAAGGCCTAACTGTTTTTAGGATATGCTTGATGATATGACGGGTTCAGCAAACCTAACTATTTTCTTTTTTGTTGATAGGCATGACAACAACTAATTTCTCACTAGGTTTGTGAATATCAGGGCAAGTATCTCAAACATATCCTAGCAACTCTTGAATCAGCTTAACATACTTACAGGCAAAGTAAGATGCACTATCTAAAGGGTTTAGTGATTTGGCTTGTTCAACTATCTCCCTAAGAATAGCAGCTTATTCCATAGTGTGCTTAAGGTAGTATGTGTGAGTTTCCATATTATTCATATCCTTAGGAGCCAAAGTTACTGGGTCAAGCTTATACATCCCTAGAGCAATAGTGGTATCATTTGACACTTGGAAAGCATTGTCAACTATGTCCTTTCCTTTGAATTTCCTAAGATCATTTTTTAATGTTGTTGTGACAAAAACATTTTCCTGAAGTTGACCATTTAAATCAGTAATTTTAACAGACTTTTGATTTAATTGATTAACCAAAGATTCAGCATATTCTTTAGAATGAAGACGTAATGGTTTAGTTGAATCATAGAGTTGTTTATAAGTCTGTTTCAAATGCTCATTTTCAGCAATTAGTTTTGCAACCCTGTGTTCTGGTTCTATGTTTAAGGTCTCAATCTCATCTATACCTTTTTCGCACTATTTGTGGTGGAAGTTTTATTCAAACATTTAATGTTTGCTTTCAACTTCTCAATTGTTATGTCCTTTACTTGAAGCTCAGCTTTCAAATTGTTCAATTCAAATAATTGATCAAATGAAGGTTCAGTTTGGTTCACAGATGTATTATTCTTTTGAAAACTTTCTTTATTGAGTTGCATTGCAAGTTCAAGAGAAATGCAGTGTTGTTCAAGTTTAGAAAAGCTTTTTGAAAGTCTATTATACTCATCTTTTTCAACCATGTTGTGTTGTTTGATAAGCTTAGCTTTAAGTTTGAGATACTTGTTGCACATTTCCACATAATTCACAGAATCATTCATAGCAGCAGAAGAATTCACATTCACAAAAGTTTTTATATCCAATAAAGAATTCACAACAATATTCACAATATCTTGAGAAATGATTTGATCCAAGATTCGATCGTTTTTAATCAAAAATTGTTTCTTTTGAATTTTAGAGCATTGTTTGTCTACAAAATACTGTTGAACATTAGCTTCTATCTGGTTAAAAACTATTTGTACTTCTGTTTCCTCATTTGAAAGATCTTTATCAAAAACATTAGATATGTCTTTTAAGGTCTTTATAAATGGAATTATTTCTTTTAGAAAAACAGTTTTAGTGTATTCAAACCCCCATTCCCCTTCTATTAAAGCATCGGGCGTAATCTTCTTTTTCACCACATTGTCAAATTGGCCAAGATGGTATTTAAGCTTTTTAAGGCTAACCAGGCTTACCTTAGGAAGTTCTCGAGGAACCTCAATTGTGACAGGCGAAGAAGTAGATTGGTCAGTATTTTCACATCCCACCAAGGCGGAACCGCGAGGTGTAACATATTAATAAGCATCACAAAAGATGATAGATAGAAACACCATACATGGTTTGATAAAAGTAAAGTTATCCGAATTACAACATTACAAAGTACAAATTTAAAAGTACATGAAACATCATAAGTTGTTTCTATCCGAACATGGATATTACAAAAGACATGATTCTTAGAGTTAACAAGAAGAAAATAAAAAGTTTAAAAGAGTTCAGAAAGAGTTGCACTTAGAGTCTTAAAGATCACATTCTTCTATATCATATTTTATTACAATTTTCTACCTTTTTTTAAATATTAAAAACACTTAGTATTTATACCAGCTGCATTTGTTTCTTCATTGGTTGCCATTGTTTAACTTTGTTTATGAATGATCTGATCTTAAGTGACTGTTGATTTGTTTGATTTGTGTTTATGTTTTTGTTGTTGTTTGATTATTTGGTTCGGTGACAATAAAACTCTTAACTAGTTCGATTCAAGAAGTATAAACTGGTTCGGTCCAAACTTGAAAGTCCACTAGTTCGGTTCACCAAGGGAGTTGCTTGTTCGGTTGTCTTGTTCGATCCTGTCGTTGGCTTGTTCGATCCTCTTGTTCGATTGGCTTGTTCGATCCTCTTGTTCGATTGTTTTGTTCGGTTTTCTTGTTCGATTGGCTTGTTCGATCCTCTTGTTCGATTGTCTTGTTCGGTCCTTGAGGAGTGGAGCTCATTCGATCCCCACTAGATAATGCTAGATCGGTCGATCCAACAAGGAGTTGCTTGTTCGGTTGTCTTGTTCGATCCTGTCGTTGGCTTGTTCGATCCTCTTGTTCGATTTTGCTAGTTCGGTTGTTGAAGAAATTCACTCGATCGGTTCTTAAAACTTCACTCGTTCGGTCTTCAAGGGTTTTTCTTGTTCGATCCACAAATCCAAACACCCTCTTCTTGTAACAAACCACCACGAGTGACCAAAAAAAAGGATTCGCTGCGAGAGATGTTAGCAGCACAATAGAAACAAGTGTTTCACGATCCAATCCACAAAACACGATCAAGACTTGTGTTTCCCTTCTTTTTTTTTAATATTCGAACCTCAAACAAGAAGAAAAAAATCGACTCTTTTTTTTTAATTAAATCGAACCAAAAGAAAAAAATCACTAGATGTTTGATTACTTACGAGATGGTTTTGATGATATCAATTTACACACAAACCATCTATGAATCAAAAATTAAAACAAACAATTGATCAAATAAAAAATCGAAACCTCCTCTTTTTTGTTTCAAAATCAAGAAAAAAATAAAAAACAAACCAAATCAATTCATCAATCTTGTAGGCTCTTGATACCAATTGTAGGTTCCATGATCATTCATACAAACCTTAACAATGATGTGTAGAATCAAGATGCAGGAAAATAAAGACTTTATTGATGATTGAAAGAAAAAAAACCTTTTTGGTGGCTAGAAACCCTAACAATAATATTGACTAGCTATAATGTCTAACCTAATTTTGACTAAACTAGGTGTATTTATACTAAAAAGGTTCTGCCCATTCTAGGCTTTTGTTGGGCTTTCCGGGCTTTTTCTTTGTCAGCCCAATTACATTAATCATTAATTAATTAACCAACTAACGAGCTATAAAATGCTAGATTTCTTCAAGACCGAGCTTCTCTTGTTAGACTGTGAAATTATGTTTCTAACAGACATTGTTACTGTCTCAGCTGCTTGATGACCTTTTGTTGACATTGTGGTGCGAGGCTTGAACCGTTTTGTTAAAACGCCATTTGACATTGAGGTTCGTGGCTTGATCTGTTGTAATCAAACGTCATTTTATTGTATCATCATCTGTGAATCCACTTTGACAATGGTTTCTGAGATATCAGCTTTTTCAGCAACCATACTCTAAGATTTTCCTTGTTGACATTACATAAGGTACATGCACTTAAATCAAGACTTTTTTCCTTCTAAACATTGATTGATGTACATGCACTTACATCCAGAGTTTGTTTGCATTCATGAATATTAAGGATATCTACATTTGAACCATGTGGGGGTTCACTGTCAACCTTGCTTGTGCAAGAGTCGAATAACTTTCCTGTAGGAATCCACCTAAGACCAACAGATTTGAAAATTCTACCCGTGGGTTTCCACCTAAGATCAGATCTAGGAGATGTTTTCTCATACACAGTGGAAGTCTTATTAGGAGAAAACCTATGTCCTGTAAAGATCTG
>BQNB010154846.1:5450-15467 GCA_026074375.1 Tanacetum coccineum | reverse complement strand
AGCCGTTGGATTAGATTGAGGAGCACACAGATTGCCAGCGTGGCATTCCGTGTGTCAGGCCTCGTGTGCTTCTTTTGCACTCATTATAGTGCAATTTATCCATTCCCCTTGTGTTTCTTCTCATGCTCACGTGTCTTCTCTTTTGGAAATTTGCCAATCAAAGCTCCTCAATGACGTTTTATGGTGTTGACTTGTACCTTGCCACCTGAATTAATGAGCCACATCCTTAATTTGAATTTACCCTTTGTTTTTAGCATGAGGTAAATCAAAAAAGAAGGTGAATAGTAACCACAACATTTCCCGCGTAAGAATTATAAAAGGGTGCATTTGACTTTTCTTTGACCCGTTTTATATGTTTTGACTTCGGGCTTATATAAAAAGATTGGGCCATGGGTGTTTGTTTTGGGCTCAAGCAAAGTTAACAGGGATTGGTTTTTTTGTTTTATAGAAAGATAATGACCGTTATCTTTTATTAATAAAAAGATAATGGTGTTAGGGTTTAAGGGTTTATTTTGTGATTTGATTTAACTTTGAGGGACTGTTTTCGTATTTTTGGGTTTTGTCTTTTTGTGGTTGACCACTGTTGACTTGAGTTGACTTTTGAAAGCATTCTCCCGGCTCTTGTACACTCTTTTCCGTTCCCGTGTCCGTGTTTGTCCGGTTTTGACCATTTTCTTGAGATTTTTGCAATATCCGTACCTACACAATCACAAAGACAAAACAAGCAATATACAAGCATTTTAAGCACAATTTTGTCTTTTATGGGACATTTTTGATATAAAAATGATATGTGTTTTCATACATATCAATTATCGTGTGATTTTTCTAACTACATTTGTCCTCAAGGGTAGTTTGGGAATTTCATATTATTTTATATTTTATTAATACGTGTACAGATTACTACAACCAAGTTTTTGGTGCCGTTGCCAGGGATCGAACCTGGATCACCCGCGTGACAGGCGGGAATACTTACCACTATACTACAACGACCGTAATTTCACACTCAAGAAGAGAGGAGCGTGATCCAAGACCTAGAAGCTTCATTTACAGGCTATAAAAAGCCCCTCACATTCACACTCAAGAAGAGCTAGTTTTTAGAATTTTCAGCTTATTTTGTATTTTCTTTTCAAAATGTCTTAGTTTAATCTTTGCTTAATGTAATTTAGATTTCAAGTATTGTATTCAGCTTTTCATTAATAAGAATCAAGGTTTCCTTGTTTCACACTTACTTCTCTCAAGCTCACTTTTCTATAAAACCTCAATTAATAAGCTGTCACTTTTCATAAGCTTCTCACAAGCTCTTCATAAGCTCTCTGAGTCTATAAGCTTGGATTGAGCTCATAACAAGGATCTAATCTACTTAAACCTTAATAATCAGTTAAATACCTTGGTTAAATATGGATCTTATCTTTTGGATGATAAGCTTAACCTGGAAGAGCTTATGGGACCTTTACTAGCTTATCCTTGTGATAAGCTAGAGCTGTAGATAAGCTCCTTGAGCATTAATAAGCCTTTGTTTAGCTAAGGCACTTGTAAGTTCCTTTTTCCTTTTATGTCTTAATTTTCTAGCTTATAATTAGTTTATTCTGCTTATAATCTAGCTTATTTGTGCTTAATTCTGTCTCATAGTGCTTATTGATCATGTTTTGTCATCTGCTTTTAGCTTTAGTTGCTTTGATCTTAGTTTTTCATATTATGTCTTAAAAATCTTTAAAAAATCCAAAAATATTTAGCATAATGAGTAGCTGTTAGATTCTAGCTTATTTGATAATTAGTATAAGCTCATAAGATCTGTTTTTAGCTATTTATTATCTGGTATTGAAGTTTTAATTTCTAGATCTCTTTTTCACAAGCTTAATTAGATTTTAAGGTTGCTAAAGGGGTGTTTGGGTCAACAGTTTTAACCATAAGGTAGAACTGTTTAAGCCATTTAGTCTTTGGATATTGATTTTAATTCGTCATTTTAATATGTCTTTGCTAGTTTTATTAGCTAGGTTATGGGTATTTAGTTTTTAAGAAGTTGGTTTCATAATAGTTCAAGTCTGTTAGGGTAGTTTTCATTTATAAGTTCTATTTGATTCTAGCTTCTATAATAGCCTTATATGCTCTTAGATGTAAGTTTTAAGAGTGTTTAAATTAGTTCTTAAGTCTGCACTTTGTCAGGTCTTAAAGTTTGTCTCATGTCAATTGCACCAGCAGTTTTAAAAAAGTTAAAAGTAGCTATTTTCAAGTGTAATTTTCAGATAGTAAAACTTGTTTCTAGGATTTAAATTTTGGTTTATAAGTAGATCTAGTGTAGTTGTTTATCTGTTTCAAGTTACTTCTTCTTAAAAAGTTCTTTTGGTCATCTGTTTTTAAGCTCAAAAAGAGCATTCCTTCTTTTTCAAAAGTAAGCCTCAAAGTAGCTTAAGGTCTGTTTGGTTTTCAGAATTACTTAAATGCTTTTTGGCTTATTTCAGCTTATGGATTGTCTTTTTGATCTTATTTCTATCATTTTCAGCTTATTAGGGTAGGACTAGTTTAAAAATTAGCTTATAGTTCTTTGTCATTAGCTTATTTAGTTTTGTAGCTTATAAAGTTTTCTAAAAAACCAAAAATATAGTTAAGTAGTGTCTGTCATGTTTTCAGCTGTTTTACAGCTTATCTAGGGCTTTTCAAAAATAATTTTTTTTAGTAAAAGTGCTTATTTTTAGCTTGTCTACAACTTTGTTTTTATAAGTTTTAAAAAAAATCAAAAATGTTGAGGCAGGATTCGAACCTGTATCCTCAACCTTCACACACACTCGTCCCACCCTCAACACACACTAACCACTTTGCTACATTAGCTCATCCATTATACCTTTGCATTATCTTTCTTTTATATACATTTTAAGCATTTTAGTTTAATAAGCTGTTTTAGCTTATTACACAGCTTATTCGATAAGCTATGTAGCCAAGCTTATTTTTCCTAGATCCCTCTTAGTTCAAGCTATATTTTCTGTAATTTTTCCAGGATTTTTATCTTTAGTTTAGTATTTTTAAACATTTATTTTTATTAAAAACTTTAAAAATCATAAAAAATAGAAAAATAATCAAAAAAATATAATTCTTTTTAGAAAATTATCTTTATTCATATAGTTCCTAGGAAAAATAGTTTTGTTTCCGTAGGGTTGAAATTGCAAATTTTCAATTTTTAAAGAACGGGATTCGTTTCTGTTCACGTTTTTCGTGCTTTTAAGCTCATTTCAACTCCATTTTTGTTCTAGTTTTCTTTAAACTTACTTTTTAGTCAATTAGAGTCTATTAAAAGTGAAAATTTCATTTTAGGTTTAATTTTGGAAATTTAAGGTTTTTAATCACCGTTTAGGGTTCCCGCTTCGCGTTTTTAGTTAAAAGATTAATTTCCCGTTATTAAAGTTAGGTTTAATTGTCCTTTAATTTGCTCTATTTTAGGATTTTAGAAAACAAATCATCTTTGAACCAATTCAAATCATTGTCCAAACAACAAACGTGGTCTCAATTTCATAAATCTTCGAGGAAAACGACCCGGTAATCACTTACCGGTAAATATATGTATTATTATATATAATTGTGAGAATTTTCCTTACTACTTTTGTCCTCAAGGGTATTTTGGTAATTTTCTATACTTATATCATTATACGTGTATAAAACTATCCGAATCAGTTTTTGGCGCCGCTGCCGGGGATTTGTGATTAAGATTCTTTCGTTTGAAGTTTGTCGATCGTGATTTGGAGAACCTTTCGTCTTCGAAAGTTACGCTTTTAAGAAAATCAAAAATAAAAAAAAAAGTAAAAAATATTTTTCTTTTCTTTTTAGTATAAGTAGAAGATTAAAAACAAAAATACAAAAAATATTTGCTCTTCCGGATTTTTCGATTCTTCTCGTTAATTTGTGAATATAAAAAATTACCAAGTTGGTAAAAGAACACCAACAAATAATACCTTCAATTGAGGTATTATCCATCAATAAGTTCCCGAACCAAAGATTAAAAAAAATTACCGTTTGTGTCACTTACGAAAAAGGCGCACCTCTTTTGTAAAATTTATTTTACTTAAGAGAGTTACCCTAAGTTTGTTGATTATTCGGTAAACAAAAATATTTCATTTTCTCGTTTCTTTCGTAAACGCGCACACAAAGCAAAAGTCGAGATAATCTTTTATGTCATACTCCGACATACCTTCATATTCAAATATCCTCTCTTTGTTAATCCACTACCAAAACACCTCATCTGTTTTTTTGTTAAAATAAAACCCCTCATTTTTTATAATCCTCTCTCAACCTTTTCCTTGGATCGTCTAGTTCGAAAGCTCTAACAGGAATCCTTTACTTGATTGGTTTATTCAATTTTCTATACTTGTTTTGTCATTGTTTTTTTGTGGATAACATAACAGACTTTTTCGATAATTTTATTATTATTTACAATAGTTTGGTTGAAATTATGGATTTTTCATTTTTCTTCATCATTTCCTTTAGATCGATATAGAAGTTTTAACAATTATTTGCAACTACTTTCGGTAAAAAGAATTACGTGCAAGTGTTTGTTTGTACTTTAGGCTACATAGATACGGATCCAACGATTTTATATCTAAATAGATAAATATAAAGTTTGAAGAAAGAGTACATAATTCATGCCCCATATCTGATTGGTATGTCTGCTTTTCTGCCGAGAAGTTTCATTTGTGTGGCTGTCCCCTTTGTGTATGCTTTTTTGGAAAAGTAGAACTTTTTAGTTTGGTGGGTATTTTCGAAGTTAACTTTGTCCCCTAAAACATTTTACAGATTTTTTGTCAATTTGTAAAATGTTAGGGTTTGGCCAAGTTATTGATTCGAAACATTTTTTTAATGGCAATTGTTTTTCACAACCTATACCACATATCTTACCATATATTTCGCACATGCCTTCAGCGAGGCTTGAACCCACAACCTATAGGTTGGTGGGGAACTCACATACCTAAGGATATCCTTGGTGGCCAACTAAACTAGCCCAGTTGGTCACGACTTGTGCTTTTTTTCTCACCGAAATTATGGTGGTCCATGGTTTAGACTTAATATGTTATTGGAAAACTTTTTAACCTTGTGTGATGCAATCAGACAGGTCCTGCACAAGGACTACTTACTCGGAGGGTCATACCACGAGAATGACTCGATCTTTCTTCTGAACTGCTATGGAGTCCGATGGCAAGTGGAGGTGAAATTTTTGTTTCTGAATACGATGTCTCTTATGGGGCCTCTATGGGTAGACTTTGTGATACATAATGTTACCAATGATGTTACGATGCTACATTTTGTCAAAGAGGGCAAGGACATATTCTATGTCTCAACCTACAATAAATACGTGCTTGGGACGCATGGGTACACACAAAAGTCTCTTGAATTGGCGGTGCTTATTTCCAGTTACAGCCAGGTCGCGTCAAGCCTATGTAACTATTAAGCATATTACAGTATATATTATTTTATAATTTTATACTAAAGTCAAACTTTTTGATTATTGTATGTTATCAAAAAACAGACTTTGCCATTGCAATTTGAGCCGAAAGCGTACCCTACACCGAAATCAGACAGGGTGGATCTTTTCATTAACGATAGGGAGTACAAGGTTTTTTAAGCTAAATTACCATCTGTGAATGCTTCGTATTGCCCGGAATTGATTGTTTTTGGTCCTGGTTGGTCGGGTATGATGGATGAGTTAGCCATCCAACCCGATCAGTTCTTTTTGTTTACTCTAGTGTGTAGAGAAGAGTTTAATCTGACGGTTTTTAATAAGTACGGAGAGGCTCTTACGGCTTGTGAGAATTACACAACCTACGTGTTACGGAACGCTTCGTGTCATATCAGAGAAGAACCAGGTTTACACTTGTTTTATAATAATATATTCATAGGCATTCTACATTTAATATAAATGTATCCTTTTGGTATATGTGTAAATATATTAATGTATTTTCAATTTTAGATTAAGACGTAGAACGAATGGGTTGGTTTTGCAATTGGAGGTGGCATACAACTCATGGTGATAAGCATAAAGCTTTTTACAAAAAGCTAACACTAGAGGTTTTAAAACCAGGCTGAATCGTAAGTTTGCTATAATACGTTACTTGTGTGTACAATATAAATATATTTCACTAATCCTGCTATTTGATTCTTCTACCGAACATACCAAAAGAGTTTGGCGACAGGCACAAACTCTGCGGCTATTCTTCAGTGGTTGTGAGTCACTGCCACAAAAAATTTATATTCAAGCTGCGTAAAAGGACTGTATCATTTGAAATGTTTTTGACACCAACACTGAGGAACATGATGGATGGATCTGGGTTCAGGGTTGGCTAGTGGGTTCGGTTTTATCTTAGCGAGGATACAACTTTAAAGGATAGAGTTATACGCTTTGAAGTTTGTTGATGACCTACTCCTGTGCATTGTTGTAAGTGTTGTGTTTTGGTATAGCCTGTAAAAAATGGCGCATTTTATACTTAAGTCATCTTTGGGTGGATGTATGTATGTAATTAATGGGTAGGGTTGAACAAACATGTATGTATGTACAGATGAATGTTCCTAAGGTAATAGTATTAGTTTTTCTAGTCAGCATGTTCGTTGATTCCAAGCTACGGTTTGGATTCCGGCATGGGGTAAACTGGTATGGACTGACATAGATGACATACCCCTACCCGTCCCTACGGCCATATTGATGCGTGTTGTGCATTGTAGCTAATAGGTCTGTCCGTTATCTATAACTTTTTTGAACAACATTGTAATCTTTTGTATATGGTTCCTTAAAGCTTAAGGTATAGCATAAGCCTAATGTTTTTTGAAGTGTGGGTTTGAACTTTGAAGTATGGTTTATGTTGATTATGGGGGTTTGTTTTGGCCTATATGTGTTGCTTATGACCTTTATTGATTTCGGGTTAAATTGCATAAGCCCTAATATTCGGCTTATTTTGAGACTTGTGGGTTTGTTTAAGTTTAATTTATTACGACGTGAGAAACTTATATAAGCTCATAAGTCTTGAAATAACCCAGAAAATTAAGGCTTATGAATCAAATAAGCTCATAATCCCACATTATAGAAAAAATAAACAACCCCGTTGGTATACACTACTAATGACTCAAACTGCCTATACTCCTACAGTCCTACACAACCTTATACCAACTTAATTTTTTTTGTTACGGAGTACAATTTTTGTTCAAAAAAACATAAAATATACACGACTTTTGTGGGATTTGGAGTCTTTTGTCCACTTGCATGCCCTAATTATCTTCCTTCGTGACATGACCCAGCTATTTATACATCGACTCCCTCTATCTCGTCTCTGACTTTGTATATGCAATTTCAGACAAAAATTGGTGGTTTTATTCATTAAAATGACCTTACACATCCACTTCCTTTGTCTCTGACTCTCTCGTCTCTGACGCTCGGGGTATGCAATTTCAGATGACAAATTGGTTGTACTTTACCTGACATATGTACCTAGAAGTTGACTAACAAATTAATGAGGCAAAACACCTTACTATTTCTGTTCTTCCCAACATATGAAAATAAGCTTAAAAATATCCGGTTGGACCGTCGGGTCAACCCGGTCTTCCAAAACAAAAAAATAAAAAATATTTACAAACATTATAAAAAAGTACGTATATAAATCATGAAATATTTCATATATTAAGCATAAAAACTAGTATTTATTAACAAATATAACATGTAAAAATAAAATTACGTCGCAAATATATAAAATAAACATGATTTATTTAGAAAAAACACGAAAAAACTAAAACCCAGTCGGGTCTCGTGACCCGTTTTTTCAACCATAAGATCATGATCGTAAGATCGGACCGGGATGTTAAGATCCTACTATTATGTCATTTTCTTAATAATCTTTGTAATATTATACAAATATACAAATTACTATATATCATTAACATAAAATTATATAAATGTTTCATAATGTTGTCGTAAATTATGGTTGTAAAATGTTTAAGAAGATTAACATGTAGTTTTTTAAGTTCTACAAAACTCAACCCATAAATTTGTAGTTTTGTAGTTTGTGATTCGCGAAAAGTAAGATCGGATCGTAGTAGATCTTAAGATCCTATGGTCAAGATCGGTATCCTATAAGATCTAAGCTTGCAAAGATCCTATGTAGGATCTGGATCGTTTTTTCTTTGCAATATCATGAAATCGTAAGATCCTAACATCAGGATCGGGATCTTAACAACCATGCTTAAAAGAATTTGTTTACGTTATTTTGCAAATTGTTTTTGATGCATGTATCACGGGAAAAACATTTGGAAACAAATATTTTAACAAAGCAATTTTTTAAGAACAAATATCTTATCAAAACTATTTTTTAACCCATGCAGTACACACAATTCGTATCTTTGTTTTGTATACACAATCAGTAATATTTTTAACCTATGACATTAATGGGAAATAAGAATAGTTTATAGGGTTATAAGTGAAAGTTTATAGGGTTAAAAATGAAAGTTTAGAGGTTTTAGTGCAATAAATAGTGTTGCACTATATTTTACAAGTAGTGCTTTTTGAACTTTACTATTCATTGCACTAAAATAGTGCACAAGTTTAGTGCATACATTGGAGTGGTTTTGTTGCACTTTTTGCACTATTTTAGTGCAAAAGGTACATATAGTGATAACATTAGAGATGCTCTTAGAAAGACTTGGTAGACTCCATTTAAACGACTACTCGAGTATACTTTCTAATCAAAGGCGAGCTTCAAAATACTCAGACTTGTGAAGCTCGCGAGTCTTATCGTGCTTCAGTATATAACACTTTTTAGATTTTACATTTAAGACTTGCTTGATTCAGGCTAAATATAAGGGTGACAATTTTTATATGTAAAATAATCGAATGCGGTTGACAACTAGCAATATTATTTAAGGGGTCATAAATTGATTCCATTAAAGCTTCTTAAACACGGCAAACTACATTCATAATTATCTTCCTGCATGACAAGACCCAACTATTCATTTTGCTATATACACGAGTGACGTTTGTGAATATCCATCAAACAAAATTTTCACCCTTTATTTTTATATAGTTTATCAATATTTATTTTTAGTTGTTCATCTCGTGCATGTAATCAAAAAACACACCACTTTCCTCTAATTTTAGCACTTTCATCTTACACATTCCTTTTAGTTGTTCATCTCGTGCATGGATAGTTGGGTCTTGTCATGCAGGAAGATAATTTTGAATGTGGTTGGCTGTGTTTAAGAAGCTAACTCTGGACAAAAGAGTCAAAAAGTCACATAAGTTAGTAAGACCTATTCTCGACATTTTCTAACCCACCACTCGACCTAAAATATGTCACTATTGTTACCATGTTTTTGTGTGTCTATTGACTTGACTAGAGCAAAATACACAAATTAAAGAGAGTGATGATTCATGGTTGGAAAGCGTCAACTATGACGACACGGTAGTAGTTTACGAGGAATATTGATAAACTATACGTATTAAAATAGGGGGTGAAAATTTTGTTTGATGGATGATTCACAGACGTCGCTCGTGTATATAGCAAAATGAATAGTGGCGTCTTGTCATGCAGGAAGATAATTATTTAATGTAGTTGGCCATTTTTAAGTGGATAACTATGGACAAAAGAGTCAAAAAGTACACATAAGTTAGTAAGACCCATTCTCGACATTTTTTAAGCCATCACTCGACATAAAATATCACTAGTACAAATCTGGGATTTCGTCACACATGCTGTTTTTTGAACGGCCACACAGTCAGATATTTATGTGACTAAATGTACCAGGATAAAATAAACAGCCACACTTGAACTCATTTTGTGTGACCATTTCAGAATTTCATTGTCACACATTTGAATATTTATGTGACTAGACTTAACTGGTAATTTTTTGTTGATGATTTAGTCACTTATAATTTGGGACGTGTGACAGATACAAATAAGTTTGAAACATTAGTCACACTATATATATACATATGTATATATATATATATATATATATATATATATATATGTGTGTGTGTGTGTGTGTGTGTGTGTG
>BQNB010154844.1:0-15467 GCA_026074375.1 Tanacetum coccineum | reverse complement strand
AACAGTTTTATTATTTTTAATTAGTTAAAATTTTAGAAAAATCATATCTAAAAATCTAAAAAGCCAAAAATAGTAATTCTTTTTTTTCTAAATATTTACTTTTACTTATTTTATGTAGGAAAAAATTAATTTCAATTATTTTTATATTTTTTATATTTTCTAGGATTTAATTAGCTTTAAATAGTTTTTAATTCTTAAAAAATTTCAAAAATAATCTAAAAAAATATTTTTCTTTTTCTTAAAATTTTATTTTATCATAATTTAGGTTTAGAAACTTAATTTGCAATTTTAGGATTTAAATTTAGTAGGTTTGCTTAATTATCGCGTTTTAATTGTTTCCCATATTTGTAGTAGTCATAGCTTATCAAATCATCTATTTTCTTATTCAAATCATAATCCGGACTTAAAACGATGTTTCAATTTCACTAGTCGTTGGGGAAACAACCCGGGTGATCAAACTTACCTACTCATTTTAAATCTCACAAATAAATTAGCAAATTTGCCTATCATAAACAAGCAAGATTACCCGCGCGTTGCTGCGGGCGTTAATTTTTCTCGCGTTGTTGCGGGGTATTAATTTTTTATTCATTTATTTATTTATTTTGTGTGAGTTTATTTTTTCGGTCTCATGTTTAACAGTGCGAGTTTATTTTTTCCTGCGCGTTGATGCGGGGCATTAATTTTTCGCGCGTTGTTGCAAGTCATTAACTTTTTTTTATTTTTTTTTATTTTGTGCGGGTTTATTTTGTCTGTCTCATATTTAATAGTGCGAGTTCACTTTTTTAGTATCATGTTTAGTAGTTTGTTTTTTTTTAAAATATTTCCGCGGAAATTTTTTTATCTGAATGAGTTGGTACTTTTGTAACATTTTTTTGTTCCCATATTTTGTCACAACAATTTTTTTTTTAATAAAACCAATTGGACCGGCCCAAAATTTAGGCTAATTTTTTGGGCTGTTTTTTTGGGCTTCTTTTTGACCAGCACTGTAGCAATTACAGTGCTTAAGTTGAACAGTGAAATTAGCAGAAGAATACGACGACGTATTACTTCTCAAATGTGTAATATGGTAATTTTCCCAAAATATTTCCTTGTTCCCATAGGTACATTCTAATTCATAGATTATTTATTCAAAATTGGAAATCATATGTTTTGAGATTAAATAACCAATTTTATTGTTTTTACAATTCGAATGACTTAATCTTATAAAGTAACTTAAATCAATCGATGTTAAAAGATGAAACCGTAATGATCTCGGGTCTTTTTAATATAGCTTTGGTTTTCCAAAATCTAAAATAAAAGATGAAATAGTAACAAATGCTTTGTCAGCCAAGTCAGTAAGCAAGCAGTTAGATTTTAGTTATATCATCCAAACACAATGGAATATGCCACACCATAGTTGTTTTACAAGGTATGCGAAAAAAGGGAAAAACTCTAAAACATAATCGATGTATTTTGAAATGACTCCAAAAGATGCGTGGAGAAACAAGAAACCTTGCCTTACAAAATTGACAGGACATTAACAAACGTGGTAGATCCTATTTAAGTCCACCAAACATTAATTATTTAGAGTATGCCAATAATCTATGTTGCAATGACCCTTATGGGACAAGAAATGCCACATCTTCCAGATATGAAGTGACAGGTTAAAGTCATAAATTTAATCTGGTATAGACTTTTGTGACATAAGAGCACAAAGTGCCTTAAGAACTCTCGGGTTTACCTTAAAGTAAGAGAACGATTTGTCTACACGACTACACTCCACCTCCCCCGTACCTTATTCTTACGAGATTGAATATTGTTGTTGTTGTTGTAAAGTACCTTATAGTGCCGTGGGAAAATTGATGTCACCTCAACATTTATTTTCCTAATAACGCCAAAACCTATCACACCACACAAAACACCTTCCCTCCATTTCTAGTGCCACCCTGACCCACACATAACCTACTAAAACACAAATACACACAACAAAAAAAAGAAAAAAAAAGGAAATGCTCATGGCGTGGGCTAAAACATGACGGCGCGACATCCTATGGCACCATGTCTGGTATGCATGTCGCGCCATAGCTTGGGCTGGTGGGATGGCACGAGAGCCACCAGCCACAAAATTACATCATTATACAATATCACGGTTCTTATTATGCGAAACATCTAAAATATGTTCCACCGAAAGTAATCGTACTTGAGATATCAACAATTATTAATAAAGAAAATAATTAACAAATATGACCCATTCCATCACAACAAGTGCGATCCACTCATCGTTCTATCTCATTTTTAGAGTTGTATTGTGTTGGGGTCATCTCGAATGACAATCAAGAACCTGTGCTTGAAGGAAAAGCTCAACATGTAGTGGTGGCTGAAGTTGTGCCCATCTAATGCATCGATTTTACAACAACAGACTTCTCTACATGATCTTGACTAATAACTTGCGCATATAGTACTCAAATGAGCAATTACTTGCTTTCCAAGGTCGCTTTATGTGAATGTTGTTTCAGTTGCAGCACCCAATATTAATATAATTGCCCATATATATAAAGATTGGTTTGACCTGGTAGACAAATAATTCATCAAGTTTAAACAATGGAGGGAAAACCAAAGTTTCTTCATGGGACACTTGAAGCTACCATCTTCCATGCCACACCTTATTCACCGCCATTTTTACTTAATGTAAGTATTGTCTTGCAATATCTAGCTCTTAGTAAAGATTGATTATGGTATTATTACGGTTCTTTTTTGTTAATCGTATAACACATTCATAATTTCTAGGAACACTGAGATTTATGATTGATTGAGCAAATGACGTTGTCTTCTCATGTTATTTGTATATTTTGTTGAAAAGTTGAAATTGTTAGTGCAATGCAGAACATTTAAGAAAAGCCTGTGTACATGATTCTCGTGCAATGTAGATCAAAGTAAGGACTAAAGCAAATAATGACAAACCATTATTGTCAAAAACCTTTAATTTGATGACCAAGTTTGAAAATCACCAGGCTTTGAAGTTTGACACAAAATAGTTTCATTTGTGTGAGAGATTGGCCGATGATTAGAAGTGGAACTGTCGGGTAGAGTTAAATAAGTGTGCACAAAAGAATCTTAGTATGGGACAAAACAAGGACAAACATTCAACTTCTTCAAAAATTTATTAATAAAGCGTAATAGAGCTACTGAGAATTACATCATCAAACATCATCCATTTATATTTTCTTAACTGATACATCTTATTCAAAAGATAAAAAATTCATTTGAAGACAAACTAAAATGCCGAATGAGCAAAAATGAAAACTTCGCGGGAGTAAGGTCGTGCGTACCAATCCATGCGCAACCGACAAGTACACCTACTATTAAATCACTATCTACGATTTATTTTCCAGTATTAAAGGGTATAACCAAATCGACCCAAATTAAACTATTATTCAAATAAAAATGATTTAAGACAACTAAATGGATGAGCAAATGAACTTTGGGCGGCTACCAACCCGTCCGACAAGTTCACCTTTTAATCACATTAGTTTAATTTTCCGTATTTAAGGTAAAACCAAATCAGCCCATTAATATGTAATGGGGTTAAACTGCCACCTTAAATCAAGGGTTAAATGGGTGAAGTTGGTACTTAGGCTATTTTTCGTCCTACTTATATGAAGTTGCTGGCCATTTTTGGTCCTAATGCAAAAGAACAGCAACCAACTTTGTTCATATTACATCAAATAAATCTTTATGCAAAGTTCAACCCTCTTGTTGGTGATTTTCAAACTTCAGTAACCAAATTAGAACGAAAAAATTGGTTGCTATTATTTACTAACAATCTCATAATTACAACCTTACCGATTGGTGTTTACCTTTTGCAGTGCATTAATCCAACTGGAAAACCTGCATATGTTACTGTCAAAATAAATGACAAAAAGATAGCATCAACTACTCACGAAAGTAGCAGAATTTGGAACCAAACCTTACGTGTTCTTTGTGCTCATCCAATAGATACAACAATAACCATCACCCTGAAGACAAAATGCTCCGTCCTTGGAAAAGTTGATATTCAAGCTCACCAGTTATTAATAGAGTCAAGCCTGATCGATGGACTGTTTCCATTGTACATGGAAAATGGGAAGCCGCATCTAGACCTGAAAATCAGGTTCATGTTATGGTTCAAACCAGCAGAACTTGAACCAAATTGGCGAACAATAATTGAAAACAATATCTTTAATGGGCTAAGGGATGCTACATTTCCACAGAGGACTAACTGCAGTGTTACATTGTATCAAGATTCTCATCACCATCCTACATTCCAACCACCGTTTGATGTTTGTGGTTCACCAAGAAAACTCTGGGAGGACGTTTTTATAGCAATTGAGGGTGCTAAACATTTCATTTATATAGCAGGATGGTCTTTCAATCCAAACTTGATTCTGGTAAGCAAAGAGAGAAGGTCAGGTAGGCTGGGCAATGGGTCAATTTCACGGGTCAGAATAAGCTGGGTTATGTTAGGTTGACCAGCAAAACACGTTTTGTCCTTTTTCCTAAATTTTACTTAAATAACTTGTGTTAACTATGATTGCAAACAGTATTATTACAATGTCAATCTAAATCTAAATTTAGGTGGCGATATCAAATCAAATCTTTCTTGAGCTGAGCTCGAGCTTCTCTCATGAAGGCTCGTCAAGCTATCGAGCCGAGTATAATAGTTTCGAGTCGAGCTCCGCCAAAGTTCGACTCGCCCGGGCAGGCTGGGCAAAAATTTAAGTAGTAGATCAAAAGGGTTTGGTCAAAATGAGCCATTTTTGTATGAGTCTAAACGGACCAGATGGGAGCAGGTTGAGTACAAACACTTATTTGTCCATTTTTTTAAATAAATACTTAATGTGTTAACCAAAATTACAATAACACTGACGCAGAATATAACTTAAATCTTTCAATTGAAATAATTTGGGGGTTGTATCTATTAAAAACAGACTTTAGGCGACTTTCCCCCCTGTTTGCCCCATTCCCCTTATTGCTATATACAGAGTATATTTTTATTTGACCTGTATGTGATAAACCACAACTAAAATTGACCCAGTTACAAGTAAATGAATCGAAGAATCATAGTCATCTAAATAGATAAATTATCTACCATGCAGGTCCGGGATTCTCTGACAGAAATTCCACATGCAAGAGGAGTAAAGCTGGGTGAACTTCTAAAAAGGAAGGCGGAGGAAGGTGTACCAGTAAGAATCATGATATGGGATGACGAAACTTCATTACCAATTATAAAAAATAAAGGAGTAATGGGAACCAATGACGAAGACGCCTTTGCCTATTTTAAAAACACAAAAGTGGTATGCAAATTATGCCCTAGGTTAAACCACAACTTCCCAACAATGTTCACCCACCATCAAAAAACCATCACAGTCGACACCCGTGGATCTTCAAGCAAACGAGAAATAACGAGTTTTATCGGCGGAATAGATTTATGTGATGGCCGATATGATACAGATGAACACTCACTTTTCAGAACCCTAAATACCGAACCACATGCACAAGATTTCTATCAAACAAGTATATCTGGAGCAAGTCTTCCTAAAGGTGGGCCAAGAGAACCATGGCATGATTCACATGCGTGCATAATCGGAGAAGCTGCTTATGATATTATGCACAATTTTGAGCAGCGGTGGCTAAAACATTTTAATCCATCTTTTCTAGTTCCAGTAAACACAATACTCGATCTTGAAAATGAACCAATAGAACGAGACTGGAACGTGCAAGTGTTTAGGTCAATTGACCATTTGTCAGTTTCATTCGACCACCAGCAGAGTAATTTTATTGAGCAAAGCATCCATGAAGCTTATGTAAAAGCAATTAGGCGGGCTGAAAAATTTATATACATAGAGAATCAATATTTCATTGGTGGATGCCACCTATGGGACAGGGATCAAAATTCGGGTTGCAGGAACTTGATCCCTATTGAAATTGCACTAAAAGTAGCAAACAAGATTAAAGCAAAGGAGAGGTTTGCGGTGTATATTCTGATACCTATGTGGCCAGAAGGTACTCCAGAGAGTGAATCAGTACAGGATATACTACATTGGACACGAGAAACAATGAAGATGATGTATGGTTTAGTAGGAGATGCAATACGAGATAGTGGTGAGCATTGGCATCCAAAAGATTACTTAAATTTCTTCTGCCTTGCTAATAGGGAAGAGGAAAAGAAAGGAGAGTATGTTCCTCCTTACTCACCGCATCAAGCTACACAATACTGGAATGCTCAGAAACATAGGCGCTTCATGGTTTATGTACATTCGAAACTCATGATAGGTAATCATCATAACCTTTCTCTAACTCCTTACTTCCAAGAACCTATTTTTTCCTCGTAAAACTGGTTTGACTCATTTCCAAAATGATAGTTCCCTGACAACAAAAGACAAGTAGGTCTCATGGACACAGGACACTAGACATTCTGATTCATTTCTTTACCAGTTAGGAGGTTACTCTAACTTCAGTCATAAGACTTCCTGGTCTTACTAAAGGTGGCATATGGTGGGTTTTAGTCTTACTAGAGGTGACATATGGTAGGTTCTAGTCTTACTAGAGGTGGCGTATGGGTAATGGGTTGGCAGTTTAACGTGCCAATATATTTTGTTGACTATTCTGCTCAAATCGTTTTCCATTATAATTTATTTCATTCAAATTATTGGTGCCAAATTTTAACTTTCAGTGGATAACAACTCAATGTTTCCGAATTAACAAGATTTCTAATATTTTTTATGCGTTGAAAATACATTTTTAACGCCTCTTGCTTGTTTGTTTGACCCATTTCCTTTTTATTCGCTTTCACCAATTAGAAGTGAAGCATAACCCATTCATAAGTAAATGAGTGAGACTCCCCGCCTACCACCTATAAGTCTTTTAAGTTAAAAGGATTTGACCTATAAATAATCATCTTTCCTAAACTAAGGTTTCTTAGAAATTAACTGCTGTAATCTCAAGGCAGCCTGGTGCATTACATTGCTAATAAAATTTTGTTGGTGTCTTGCAAATTATCTTTCAGTCGACGACACATACATGTTGATAGGATCTGCAAACATAAACCAGCGATCCATGGACGGTCAAACTCAGGTATGCTCCTTAGTAATGGAGCAAAACGGGCAGATTTGGGAACGGTCAAAATAGGTTGGATCAATACGGGTCAGACCGTATGTCATTGTGGTATGAGCATACCGGGCGAGCTGAACAACTTTTTCAAGATCCTGAGAGTTTGGAATGTGTAGTGATAATGCGTCTACTCGGGGAGCAGATGTGGCAGATTTATTCAGGTGATGAGGTCATAGACATGGAAGGAGTCCATCTAGTGAGTTACCCTATGATTGTAACAAAAGAAGGAAACGTTGAGGACCATGCGGACGGTGGGGGCCACTTCCCCGACACAAAAGCACAAATAAAAGGGAAACGATCTAAAGTTTTACCACCAATATTTACTACATAAACAAAAAGATATTTGCAACAAGGACATAACTGCATAGCATCAGACTACCCTTATCTAATGAGGCCAGAAACAGGGAAGCATACGTATTCACGATTCAAAAGCCATTATTGCAAGAAGCACGACAGGCTCCACATAAAATAACATTTGTGCTGATAATTTTTTACAGTTGTATGTCAACAATAATATGGTAACTTATTGCCATCCTTACTTTAACATCTTAGGAGTGCACCGAGTAGTAAAAGGAACCAATTGACAAAACTATATCCATAATCTGGTACTTATCTATGCTGCCAATATTTCCATACATTTCAAATCGCTTGGAGCCCCTAATCCAAGTGAGCACAATGTGGTCTAAAGGAGTGCTTTTGTCTTATATGTTTTCATGTAGTAGCAATAATATATTAATAAGCATAGTTGACTACCATAGAATCACATATTCAGGTAGGTATCAGGATATCATGATTCTATATATGATAAAATGAAAACCACCTTGCTATCTCTTTGTTTAAAAAGGCGAGCATCTTACCTACTTGGGTACTTCAGAAGTAAATCATACTTGCTCTCCCCAAAAAAGAGAAATGTATTACCAGCAACCAGGACCATTTTCTTCTGCAACAGAACATAAAGAGAACAAAAATTATGAGGGATATTACATTTGGGAGATAAATAAATTTAAATACTTGCATCATGCAAACAATGATATTTGTTAGCTGAATTTTGTGATATAAATACCATGCAATGTTCTGAACCAATTAAGGGTATAAGTTTTTTATATAGCATAAACTATACACCCTGGTTAATCTTTTGATTTTTTTAATCCTTTTTATCAACTAGATGTTGGACATATTGACGTTCTGTTACAGACTAATGTTTTGCAGATTGGTCCTTCTCATGAACACCATTGATTGATTGTAAAAGTTACAAGTCAGGCTGCTTGTACACTAATAACTCATCTAATCATAGACGATAGGCTGCACGTAGACGCTGCATACATTAAATAATTTAATACAGGATGAAGCTGTCACACATGAAACAGACAGGTTTATTTCATACTTTAAACCATGCATTATACCTCAAGCAAGCGGTGTTGCATCTGGTTTTACTAATGTTGAAGCTGAAGAGCATAAGATCTGCATGTTCATTTGCCAAGGGAAACACGTTTTTCATGTAAAAGAGGCAATTTGCATTCAAGAAAAAGGCTAAGGCACTTGAAGTTGTGCATCATATATTCATATCAAAGACATATATAATGATAGGAAGTGTGCAAACAAGATATTCCTGTTTAATGGGTCCAATTCATGCATTCAGGCTGAATGAAATCTTGGGTAATATTATTTTTGTGTCAATTAGTAATATTATAGTTCATATTTATTTTTTAAGAATTTGTACTTACATTTTGAGAATCATTTATCTAAAGGGCTGCCATTTTGGTTAAGAGATGTCCCTGACATTATATTTCACTCATACAACGAACCATACATAGTCAGTAAACTCTTACCTTTTGTGTTATATTACATGTTAAAAGTTTAACAAGTATTGTGTTCATAATGTGAATGAAGCTATCCATGTAACACGAATCATTAACAAAAACATTGTGTTGATATGAAATACGTTGAATTGATAGTAAACATGATGAAG
This sequence comes from Tanacetum coccineum, assembly GCA_026074375.1. Lineage (NCBI taxonomy): Eukaryota > Viridiplantae > Streptophyta > Magnoliopsida > Asterales > Asteraceae > Tanacetum > Tanacetum coccineum. Next base: position 6,370 of record BQNB010154844.1, on the reverse strand, counting down.
GCAGATCACCTCAAGGAGGCTCTATTAAGATATCAGGTTTTTGGAGATCATCCACCTTCTCAAAGAGCCACAGAAGATATCTCATTCTCTGTTGCTCGGTTCTTTATGAATAATGGAAGCATGACCAATTACTATATGGTATAAACTTGCCTTTTAGCCAACTATTGTTTCAAATAGAGAAAATATGTTAAATAGCCTTTCAATCGTATAATTTAATTAGTGTCATGGTGGAACCAACTTTGGAAGAACAAGATCATCATTTGTAACCACTCGCTACGATGAAGCTCCGCTTGATGAATTTGGTGAACATTTCCAAGATCAATATATCTTCAATCTTGTAATTCACTTTTATCTTTAAGCTGACTTTGTAATTGTTTCTTAAATTTATTAAGTTACTTAAGGTTACTCAGTCAAACCAGAAGCACAAACCCTTTTTTTTTTTTTTATGTTTAGGTTTGATAAAGAATCCCAAATGGGAGTCACCTTAGAACCTCAAAAGACATGAGACACATAAGCGTCAAACTGAATATTGTATTACGACGGAGGTATGTCATTCCCGTCCGGTGTTTATGTATACATGTATTATGAATTGGGATGGATTTTGCATGCATGGAACAAAAGGTTTGATGTTTTGAAACAACGGGCTAATGTTTTAGGACATCACGCAACATCAGACTTAACTCTTGAACCTAAAGGCTCGTGCGGAAAAACGGTCTAAGTCACTGGAACAACGGGTTGATGTAATGAGACGGCTTGATGCTAACAAGCCGTCCCATGCATTAGACCAGTGTGTTGATGAATAATACGAAAGGCCTGATACCATACGCGCGGGCTGAAGCATCAGACCAATCGGCCAGAAAAATTTGATAACAAGTATCTCTGTTTTCCCGACAATGATTTTAAGAGAAACATCATGTTTATGACTTAAGGAACAGGAAGAAATTAAGCAATGTCATGCAGCAACTACATTTCATCGAACCTAATACTATTCATCAACATTGTGATGACTTTGTATGTTTTCTATTTATTTATTTATCCATGTTCCATTTTTTGTGAGCAAGTTTGAACTTGACAATTTTACATGCTATTTAGACGTGTTCTGATCAGTCCTCACTCAATGGAACCTTGATAATAACCGTTCCACCGTAAAAGATATATACCGACTTCCCAACTATATATTGTGTCTACTTAGTCTTATCTATATTATTCTGAAGCGTACCCGCCCGTTGGGCGGGTTACATAGAACCGTCTAACACTTTAAAAATGTTCCATCACATCGTCTTAAAAATCCAACGGCTACACACTTAAAGTAACTATAAAACCAAATAAATTGGAAGCGAACCCGCCCGTCGGGCGGGTTACGTAACTAATATATAGTATAAAGTACATATATATAAATAGTATATATATATATATAAATAATAAGACAGCGAAATTTATTAAAATCTCTAGCAAGAAGCTAGAAAAAAAAGGAGCTTACAAAGAATTAAGAGATGATTCTTTAAACCAATCTAACTACTAAAATTAGACTTACATCTAACCTACACCAGTTAAAAAGTAGACGTGTGGCAAACCTGGATACCATATCTGTTTCGGTCGTCAAACAGAATCATTTCCGGATCAACGAACCAGTCAAAACGCGATTTGGGAAGAAACCGAACCGGATTGAAAACCGGTTTGTGTGGCGATTTGTATTCGAATCCGGTCACACCAGTTTTGGAACCGGTTCATGCACCGGTTAACCACCTAAATCCGGTTTTGACTGGGTTTTTTTTCGTTTTTCGTGGTTTTGTACGCTATAAACAGAATAAACTTCAACTTTGATTTAATAGAAACCATAATACATCAGAAACAAAATACATTGGAAAGGAAAATACAACACAATGCAAGGAAATTTAAATACAACATCAACAACAAAATGCAAACGAACTAAAAATACAACATACTAATCGAAAATTAGTATTCAACTATCTTCGGCTCTTCGCTACTCATCAATAATCAAATACCGTGTCCTCCCGGAGACAGAGTGTCTACGCTGCTAGCATCTAGTGCATTTCTCATCGGATAGTGGAATGCTTCGTTTCGTTGCAACCTCGTCATCCAAAACATCTTCTTCAAAGTCTAAGGGTATTTCAAAGAGTGGCATTTGTCTTATTTTTTACGCTTCTTGATCGTCCAGTTGATCCTTCAAAACACATGCACATTCTCTAAAACCTCCGAAGTGAGTCTTGAGTTCTTCGATTGTACAACACACTCCCACTTGTTGAAAAGTCGCCGATTCAGAAGCTACCACCGAAGAAGCTTGTACACTTATTATATCCTGGCCATGCGGATAAGAACGAAAACATTGTTTCCATTTACTTTCAAAAAACCTAAGACATCAGAAACTTGCAAATTCTCTGTTATGAAGAATGTGTGACAAAATTCGAATTGCACATCCGCTCATATTCGCTAGACATTGTAGATCATTCCTTGCCTTTTTTGTAAGTTGCTTTTAAAACCGTTTAGCAACGGCTGATAATATTTCCGCCACTCTTCGCCTTCGATTAAGTAGCCCCACCACATATGTTTGAGATGATCGAGTTGGTCACGCCAAATTTGTAAAAAAAGATTAATACAAATCCCCTCCCCCAAACCTTCCAAAGATTCTTTAAAATAACTTTTTGACTTAGTTGCAAAACCATCGTCAAAGAACACCAAATCCTACTATCGACTCGATAAGAAAGTCTACCCCCCTTAACGTTAAAACATGGATTGAAACGGCTGCACAAGTAATTTTCGGTGGCATGTGTTAAAAAAACATCTTAAGTTTTTTCTTCATTGGTTTTAATTATACTTGACAATAACCCCCTCAAGTTCATATTCGTTATAACGTAACTCATGAAGAAAATAAGTTTAAGTTAACCAATAAGATTTTTGGTAGTAAACCCCCGATAAAATTTCCGTTAGTTCAAACACTTCATGTAATTGGTTAAAGATTTGAATAAAAACCCAATTATTCATCCGTTAATAAAAAACGATTACACCTATTTCTTATTGGCCAAAAATTCATAGAAATACCCCATAATAGTTTGTTATGTTTCAAACCACTTAGGAAACATATGAATAAGTGGAGTTCCAATCGTGTTGGAACGTCCCCAATTTGGCGTAAACAAGATTCTCTGCATACTTTTGCAGATTTTACATAGCATTATCGGGTTCTTGCACTTGATTTGAAAATATCTTTTTAACATAGTCTAAAAGGACTCTCTTATTGCATCATCGCGGGGACAACTAAACCATCATGCACAACCAATTAAGATGTGTGCAACAAAACACTATGATAAACCTCCCCCCCCCCCCCACCCACTGATGGCTTCGTATTTTAAATTTTAGTTTTACCATGACAGATTGTTTTTGCTAAGCAAATCCATTTAATTGACATACGTTATAAGTGGAAGGGACTTTTATATTTTTAAACAAGGCTCCACCGTGTGAAGAGAGGGAAAACTCTTCGAATGAAAGACCCGTTCATCATAGCTAAGGTACCCGATAGCCCGTGTTCAACCATATGCGGTAACACACATGTAAAGAAAACGCACCCCATAAGGAGCGTACCAGACTATGTTAGTTAGGTTTTTGACACAAGCATTTATTTATCCAAAACTATCAATTAATACATGTTTAGCTCCGCTACCCATAATTTCATTGCATCACGTTTGAGATAACGCACTTACCATGAGTATCTTGGTTGCATATTATTCTGGAACACCCTCGTTGTTTGCTCTGGTCAAGAGTGGTTGAAGTAACGCTCGTTGAATCATCAAACCCTGCAAATTGTTCAACGAAGATAATCATGATCGTACCTGAAAACCACACCCATGCTCTGAGCCATAGAAGTTTGCCCCGCTTCTTCCGAATTCTGGTTCTTCTGTGCCTTATTACGCACATGCGGAGATTGTATGATTTCTCAATGTCCCGTGTTGGAACCCAGCATAAGAAATAAAAGTAATGCATGCATAGAGCTTTTAGCGAGTTGTCCGGTCATTATAGCAAAGGCTGAAGTTATTTCCAAATCCTCGGGGTTTCGGATTGTTTGATATGATTTCACGAATTGTCCGGTGCACTTGATTTGAACTAACATTGGTGGCAGTTTGAGGCGGATGCGATTTTACTTACCATTGAAAGAAATACGGTTTTGCTTGTCATAGTTTTTTTTGCTTAGGTTGTAGAGTAATTTTAGTGATTTGAACTCTAACACAACACATCAATTTATAATCATTAAAAGTGCTAAATAACAAACACTACACCTAAGAAGTCAGAAAAACACTCTTTTACGGGTCCCCCCCCACGTTTTAAAAGCTTAATATTCGAAATTTGAAAATTTTGTATAGGCTCCCGGTCGGTTCGGGTTGAAACTGGTTTTCCAAACCGGTCATAAAACCGGTTGAAACCATGAAAAACCAAACCGGTTCCAAACCGCCGATTTGGCCAAGAACCGAAACCGGTTTGGTCAAAACCGGGGTTGACCGGTTCGGTTTTGTTAAAATTAACGAATACAAACGCGGAACTGGTTTTTTAAAAATCCGTTTTTTTTTGCAACCTCTTAGGTTAAAAGAAAGCGCCACGATAGGGTATATTTTATATAAAGTGAATATTTTAATGAAATGTGAGGTTTAGTAGAACGGTGAGTTACTATTACGGTTAAAAGATGAGTTGTAGTGAGTTTTAAAGTTGGAAAGAGAAAACTGATGTGGCTCTGACGTGTAAGGTGAGTTTGCTCCTTATACCATCTAGCGAGATATAAAAATTTATCTTGCTATGTCAAGCATTTTTAAACTAAGTGTTTAAGTGTTTATGTTTTTGTGAAATTATTTGTGTTTGCGTTATATTAGTTGCCAAGTTTCAAGATTAAGTTGATCGTAAGATCCAGCCTCAAGATTTTGTGACATTTGCTTCATCTATGAAAGTTTGTGTTAGAAATGTTACAATCGGTTTTACTCTAAGTAAATAACTTGATCTAGCCTATTTTTTTTTTTTTTCTTTGGTTTTTTTTTGTTTTTTTATTTATAACAAATCACTTTAGCAATAAAAAAAAGAAGTAAGAATCATACCTATTCATAATTTACTACGGGAGGTTCGTACAAGCACACATCTATGTAAGATTATTGTGGGCTTCATCTCCTACAACACTACAAGTCAGAAAAAGATTTTGGCGATAGGGGAAGATTGAACATTGAAGAATGGATTCAATGAAAGAATTTCATTATGCTCACATATTATGATAGAATTTCGTAACTCTTGTCTTGCTATGCTATGTCAAATATTTTGAGACTAAGGGCTTATTTGGTAAGAGCTTTTTAAAAAAAAAAATTAAGCTAAAAGCTTTTTAATATCAACATAAAGCTTCAAAGAAGAAAAAAGCTTTGTTTGGTGACATTAAATGAAAGCTTTTGCTTTTTATAACAGCTCCAAATTCAAACGTTCGTATGGAAAGCGTTTTGTTTTCTTCAAAGCTTTTTGTCTTTTAAATTACTTATGTGACATCGTATTTATATACGTAAATTTAACATAAGTTATATGAGAATAAAATGTGTGCATTAAATGGGCAAACTTAGTCCACAAATATAAAAGAGCATATACATGTTTCTACTCACCTATAAAGTTATTTACATATATATGTTTAAAATGAAATGGGCCGAAGCTAGAGCTAGAGTTGGAGCTAAGGACGAGGCCGGAGCTAGAACTTATTATATAAGCTGGAAGATGGATTTTATATTTTTATAAAGTTGTTTAGCGAATTAGTGAAGTTTATTAATGTAAAATCGCATTAGAATACATTAAATTAAATTCAGATATATTTTTAGTTTTTGTGTTAGAAACAAATCTTATTTTATAAGCTAGCTTATTTTAAAAGCTCAAGCTCGTATAAGCCCCTATAAGCCTCATGCCAAACACAATAAATGATAAATGATTAGTTTTTACCAACGTTAACATGTAAAACCTAATGATTATTATATGTTTTACATTTGTCTATAATTATTGATTTGTCCTTTTATGTCATTTTACATCTTGTAATTAAGCTAACAGCTAGGTTATCAAACATTTTTATAAGTAAATAGATACAACCTGCAACTGTTACTAACAGCTTACAGTTTACAGCTTACAAATAATTTTACCAAACATACCCTAAATGTTTATGTTTGGGATTAGAATCCTCTAAAATTAGTTTCAACATGATAGGTAATGTTGACCAATCAAATAAAAGAAAAATCAATAAATGTTTTTCTTTTAATCAAAATCAGGGGCCCACTTTTTATTCACTCCTCACGTTACATACAATATTATCTATCATGTTGAAACTAAACTTTAAAGAATCTTTTTCCTTATG
>BQNB010154842.1:0-15467 GCA_026074375.1 Tanacetum coccineum | reverse complement strand
CACATACTTTATTAAATCCAATGTATCAGTTTTAAACGACTTTTTGGTCGTTCTTATATTATCTTGTGTTATTGATCTGAGAAGTAACACGCCCCGGACCTTTATTCCGCTGCGACCCAATTTGGGGGTGTTACAATTATAAGTTAGTTTCCGCATAACTTATAGTGTTCATAGTCATTGTTTCTCCTGTAGTTTGTGTGGAATCTGGGAAGTCATTCAAAGAGTCAATGGTCCTGTGAGTGTCTCAACAGATACAAATGGTGTAATAAAGGTTCTGCCTCCTAAGACTTCAGAAGAAATTTTAGCCAGAGAAAGAGAAAGAAAAGCAAGGACCACCTTGCTTATGGCTTTACTAGAAGATCATCTTGCTAAATTTCACAAAATGACTGATGCAAAAGAGATGTGGGAAGCTATCAAATCTAGATTTGGTGGCAATGATGAATCAAAGAAGATGCAAAAGTATATTCTAAAGCAACAGTTTGAAGGCTTCTCTGTATCAAACTCAGAAGGGCTGCATAAAGGCTATGACATGTTTCAGAGTCTTCTGAGTCAACTAGAGATTCATGGTGCAGGAGTCTCCACTGAAGATGTAAATCAGAAGTTCCTTAGGTCTCTACTTTCTGCCTGGTCTCAAATTTCCTTAATCATGAGGACCAAGCCAGGAGTGGACAGTCTCAGTTTTGATTATTTGTATAATAATCTTAGAGTTTTTAAGCTTGATGTTAAAGGCTCTACTGCATCATCCACTAGCATGCAGAATGTGCATTTGTTTCTAAGAACACTAGCAGTACTAATGAAGTTAGTACTGCTTATGGTGCTTCTAGCTCTTCTGGCCATAACCCCCAAAGGGAAGGCTCTTCTTCATACACTGATGAACTCATGTACTCCTTCTTTGCTAATCAATCTAGTGGTCCACAATTGGATCATGAGGATTTGGAACAACTTGATGAGTTCGATTTAGAAGAAATGGATTTAAAATGGCAGGTGGCCATGATTTCCATGAGACTGAAGAAGTTCTACAAAAAGACAGGAAGAAAGATGCAGTTTGATGCCAAGGAACCAGTTGGCTAGTATGTGCTTAATTACACATACCATTTTCCATTTGAAACGGACTTAAATGACTAAAAACGTACCAAAAATACATTGTATTTGTATGTTTTGCATTTGTATTGTGCAGGAAACGGATATTCAAGAAAAGGAACAAAAAGAAAGCCAAAAACAAACAAATCCAAGCACAGGGTGGAAAGGGCAAAGTCAAAAGTCAAGCCAAATGAAGAAACTACAACTTGAGGGGCTAAAACTGCCAAACCTCAAGTTGTATTACAAAAGATACCAAGTTGAGGGACCATAACTGCCAACCGGGCAGAGATTACATTTAAGTTATAAGACTTTAGGGGACCAAAACTGCCTACTTCCCCAAAAGCCTCATTTCCCGCCCAACAAACCCAGGTACAACTTGGATGTCCTCCCATACCTTCTCCCCTGCAAAACCACTCGACACCCTAGCCAAAATCATTTCATCCACCCTACTAACCCATCCCAGTTGTATAAAAGCCATGTTGGCAATCCCTCACCTTTCCCAAGTATCTTCAATGGCTGAGATTGCTCTCCAAAGAAGCACAAATGAATTTGAAGGCTGGGATTTGCTTTAGGACTTACCTCACACAACAAGCACACTTCGTTTTTGCTCTCCAAAGAAGCACAAGCTGAAAGTCCAAGACTTCGGCTATAAATAGAGCTTTTTGTAAGCCTTTGAGGCATCTAGTTTTTAGTTTTTAATTAATTTCAGTTTTTAACTTAGCTTATTTTCAGTCATTTACAGCTTTTACTTTCATCTTGTAACTCTTTCAAGTTTTAATGCAAATTTAAGTTTTTAAGTCAATTTACAATTCCAGTGTTAAGTTTCTTAATCATATTGTTCTGTGTTCAAAAAGCTCTCACCACAGCTTACTTATAAGCTGTTTTCATTAAGTAAGAATAAAAAGTTAAGTAGTTAAGAGAAAATCACAAATATCACTCTCAAATATACCACAGCTTATGTTATGGATGATAAGCCAGTTCTGGATGGGCTTATGGACTCTCACTAGCTTGTTTTATGCAAGCTAGAGCTTGTAGATTCATTGTTTGACCCTGTTTTGAGCAAGGGTGTTGTAAGTTTCTCTTTTTCTTGTTTTCTTATTTACTGTAGAACTGCTTATTAGTGCTTATTCTTGACTAAAACCTGTTTATAAGTATTCTATTTTGTTATTTAACAATCTGTTTTTAATAATTAAGGACCAAATCAGCTTAATAATAAAAGAAAAATGATTTGTGAAAACTTTAAGGGGTATTTTGAACTAACAGTACTAACTCTTTAGTTAGTACTATTTTTGGAATTTAAAACTAGCAGTACTAACTTAAAGCTACCAGTACTAACTCCAAGTTAGTACTGTTAGTTAAAACTGTTAGTACTGGTGGTTCATTTTAGCTTATCAGCTTATTATTTCTGCTTATTTAAGATTTCTTTAGCTTTTTAGGGTAGATTAAACCATTTTCCTTTACTGTCTTTAGGGGTAAGCTTATTTAAGCTTATTCTCCTTTTCAAAGTATCTTCAAGAGTTTATCAGTTTTTAGTTTTTAGCTTAGATGCCATTCTAGCTTATTCTGGTTGCTTATTTTTATGCTTGAGTGCTTATTAGGGGTAGTTAAATACCTGTTTTAACTTATTTACTTATTTCTTGCTTCATTAAACTAACAGTACTAACCTTAAGCTAACAGTACTAACCTTAAGCTACCAGTACTAACTTATAACTAGCAGTATTAACTCCAAGTTAGTACTGTTAGTTAATACTGGTAGTACTGTTGTTAGTACTGTTGAGTTTCTCCTGCTTTGCTTAGTATAATTGCTTTTTGATTTTGCTTATTTAGAGTTAGCTTAGCTCATTTGATTTGCCTTAAGCTTATTTGAGCCTCTTTATGTCTTAGTGTAAAAGTTAAGTGTTTTTACCATTTCTAGCTTTTATTTTTGTTCCAGCTTATTTTCTTTGCTTATTTTTATGTGCATTTGCTTATTAGTATTAGCATCAAATCATTCCTTGTCATATTCAAACACCAATCATCAATCGTCTTTCGATTTTCCATCTCTAGCCTCGTTGGGACATAACGACCCGGGAACACTCTATACTGCTTCCGGTTTCTTTGGTCTCGCGGATTCTGATCCTTGTTGTATTTATATTTGTTTATATTGATACATAAAAAGGTGTGAGTTCAAGCGAGTCAATAACCAGTATCAAAAGTGATAATACCAGGGGGTCTTCTATGATCAAAATGATATATCATCAAAGTAACTGCCAATTTTCAAACCAATTTCCTGAACCATGGACTTAGGTAGCCAGAAATTTCAACACAAAGATAAATATAGACTACAAGGTTGGCTAAGGCTAAATGTGTAACAAAACATAGATAGATAACTTGGATAAATCCAAATCAACTATATGAGAGACACTGACTATGAAAATCAAGTGTTAATGCGGAATCTTAACACAAGAGTAAAGAAGAAACGATAATACTAATTTGCTATAAAGCTCTATGCTTCTATTGATATTTCTCAAAACGTACTTGTAACATTGTGCCTTAGGGTTCCTCTTATACACACAGGAAACCCTAATGGGCTTTACAAACGTGTCAAAGGATAATACATATCCTTTCCTAAGATATCTCCTAAGATATCTCTAAGATAACTATTACTATTCTGTTTCATAAACAGACTTAACTATGAACAGAATTAACTATGACCAGTACTAACTCTAGTACTGCTACTCTACCAGTACTAACTTAGTACTGCCAGACTTAACTTAGTACTGCCAGTATTAACTTAATACTAACAGAACTAACTATCACTATCAGACTTAACTGTTATACTACCAGTATTAAGTCTGTTACAATCTATTTTCCCAACAATCCTCCCCTAACTTGATCTTCACTTGTGAACTTCAAGTTCCTTCAAAACACTCTAAGGTTATTGTACAAATCATTAATAGATAAATTGTTAATCTCTGAATTAGTTCTCATTGTCATTGCCAGATTGGACCATGCTGAAGGCAAAGATTTAAGAAACTTATGATTTGCATCTTTCTGAGTTGTTACTCCAGCCCCTGAGCTTCCAAATTAAGATATGTAACGTTGAAACCTGATCATTCCCTTTTCTAGTCCTTCTGAATTGGATTTTTAAATTGCTTCAAAATGTTGTTTTGGAACAAGCCTTCTGGCATTTTCTTTGATTTTTGCATTACACTCAAACCTTGTTCTGATGGCATCCCAGATCTCTTTTGCTCATCCATCCATGAAATCTTCTATATGTTCTATAGGATTGGCCATCACAAAATATTCTTAGCCTTCTTTCCTTTTCAACAGCTTGAATCTCTTGCAGCAGTACCCTCCACCATGATCACACTTATAACTGGTGGAAAAGTAACTCGAACAACACATCCTTTCCAGTTGAAATTCTCTTTGGATTACCATTCTGAATTACCTTCATACTTCATTGTCAATTGTACTCAAGGTAATGCTCCATACTCCATTGCCATTATCATACTCCGCCTTCTTCAGAATTGGAGTTTGATATTTGTGATAGGCAGTAGTAGTTTGGGGAAATAATCTGTTGTTGTTGTTTAGGTGCTGTACCAGGCTCTTGATGCATCTCATGGTTTGATTCTTCACATCACTGAGATGTTGTGGAAATTCATCATTTGTAGGGTGTGACATTTTGTAGGAGTGTGTTGTTTGTTGTTTGTGGTTCTATTGTCTTCTTTCTCTGAAGTCCCTCTAAAGGCTATGTTACCACATTGTAGGTCTAGGTTTAGGATTGACTTAGCCTTTGTTAGTACGATTAGTAACTCGGTATAAATCCAATCAACTATATGAGAGACATGACTTATGAATATCAAGTGTTAATTGCGGAAATCTTAACACTAAGAGTAAAGAAGAAACGAACAATACTAAATTGCTATAATGCTCTATGCTTTATTGATATTTCTCAAATCGTACTTGTAACATTTGTGCCTTAGGGTGTCCTTTAACACACAGGAAACCCTAATGGGCTTTACAACGTTTTTTGTCAAAGGTTAATACATATTCATTTCCTTAGATATCTCTCTTAAGATATCTCTAAGATAACGATTACTATTCTTGTTTCATAATCTGACTTAACTATGACTGAATTAAACCTATGACCAGTAGTAACTAACTCTAGTACTGCTACTCTACCCGTACTAACTTAGTATTGCTAGACTTAATACTTAGTTACTGCCAGTATTAACTAATACTAACTGAAAAAACTATCACTATCAGACTTAAAAAACTTTGGTTTATTTACTACCCGTATGTAGGTCTGTTACATTATTTTTCCCAACAATATGTTCGAGGGCGTTACTTCATAATACAACAGCACAAGATACAAGAGAACTACCTCTAAATGTGTCGTTTGAAAAGTAATCTCGTTGATTTTCTTGAAATTGATCTAACATTTGTCCCATAATTGCATCACAATGAAAAGCTTCAAAATAATACAACGAGATTTGATCATTTGAATGTAGTAGACTCCAATGCATATCAAGTAGGCTAAGCATCTAATTCACCTGAGAAAAAAATGCTTAAAAGGGTCAACATAAAGTTGGTGAGTTCATAGATTTTTATAAGTACAAATGTTGTATCCAAGATTTGTAAAGCGTGTATGACCATTTCAATCCTTATAATAGTCACCAAAAAACATATGTATGAACGTCAAGTCAAAGAGGTGTATCACTATTATATCCCATACTATAGTCACGAAAAGTTATGTATAGTTGGACCACTATTGTTTAAAGTATGTATTGCCACTTTATTCAAGGCAACGTAAATATTCATGTGTGTATAAAACAATGACTACGATTACTCTAAGTTCATGAAACCGATTCACTATCTACCCATCATAGGTGTCCCCTCTAAGAACACGTGGGCAGTAATAAAAACCATATGTACCCATACAGGTGTTCCTTTCCAGGAGACACCCAGGGCTGTAGTAATGAATATGTACCCCTCGAGTGTCACCCTCTTAAGAACTCCGGGCAGTAACAGTAATGAATATGTACCCCTCGCAGGTGTCCCCTCCAAGAACACCAGGCAGTAATGAATATGTACCCCTCGCAGGTGTCCCCTCCAAGAACACCCGGGCATTTACTTGTAGTTATCAGTTCAATCCGCTTAAGCTAATCCGTAATCATTTCAAATGTAAAGTATGTATTTGTGACCAAAAATGAAGTCAAATTATGTATCCAAAGCGGCTATCGTAAATGAGTAGTAAACTTAATTTTGTAAACGATCTGTAACAATCTAAGTCAGTCAGTGTGATATGAATTGCCAAAATGCATGTTCGGACCCCAAAAAATATATGTAAAACCAGTAAATACAATGGGTGCTATAAAACTTCACCTCGATGTTGATGAACTTTGGCAAAAGTGCACATTATAAAGCCCAACCAATGGAATACCGGAACGGCTCGACCAAGATGTTGAGGTTTATTCTTTAACGGACTAGGGACTCCACTCAGCCTAGGTTAAGGTTATATGTATTTGGGTTTTCCGATGGATGATTACATCAATGCGACACGTTGATAAAAGATTTAGATCTCAAGTGGTATTGGTTGGGTGGTTGGTCAAATAGAATAAGTCGAAAGTGAATATGTAATATATTCCGTATATATTACATATGAGAAATGATCGAGTATATAATTCATATGGTGAATTATAACCATAGGCAAAAAAAATCAAATAAATAACCGAGGTATATAATACTTTGCGAGTATTATATAAGAAACATGAGATAATAATTGAAACAAAATATTTCGATACGTGTTTGAAAATCACCAATTTAATTAATAAAAGTTCTTTCATAAAAGCAAACACACGTTTTAAAGTTACGACTTATGTAAATGATGTTTTTGAAACTTTTACAAAAGTTATGATTTTGTCCTTTAGTCTGGAATTATAAATAATATTCCCTTTAATTAGTAATCCGTTTCCTTGACGGGTTTTAGTTAAACTAGTCGTCTCATTTATAAAAGTATAGTTTTTGTTTATTTACCGGGTCATTGTATAGTTACAATTTAATAAATCTTAAGACTAAGTATGGAAATTTATAGAAATTTCGACATGACCTATTCGTTTTTAAGAAGTTTCCCATATTTACAAAACTCGATGTTTTCCCCTTAATCAGTGTTGCAAATACCCGCATGTTTAAATATCTATCTAGACTAGACGCGATCAAACAAATAACAGAAGGAAGCAAAAACCAAACACACCCTATATGGGTTGTTAAACCCATAACCAAACACCCCTACTACTGAACCAAACATCCCTACTGCTAAACCAAACACCCCTACTACTGTTAAACACCCCTACTGCTGCTAAACACCCCTACTGCTGTTAAACACCCCTACTGCTGTTAAACACCCCTATTGGTGTTAAACAGCCAACCAAACACCCTTATGGGCTGCTGCTAAACCAAATGCACCCTTCTCGGTGCTTCCATGAAACCCAACGCACCCTTTGGCTGGGAAAAAGAAAAAACGCACCCTTGGTGCATTGATAAACCAACACACCCTTGGCTGATGAAAAACCAAACGCACCCTAGTGCATTAATAACACCAAACGCACCCTTGTGGGTGTCTCTGCTAAACAAAACGCACCCTTTTTGTGATAAAAACCCAACGCACCCTTATTGGTTGCTTTACAGCGGTGGCGGCGGCTGAGGAGGGTGGTGACGAGGTGGAGATGGTGGTGATGACAGTGGTGGCTGTGGCGATGGAGATAGAGGAGCTGGCGTCGGCTGGTGATGATGTTGATGGTGGTTGTGCCATGGTGGTGTTGGTGGCGGCTGTTGTGGTTGGCAGCGGTTGGAGGTGGGTGACGAGGTGATGATGGTGTCGTCGGAGTGATGATAGCAGCAGTGGTGAGGGATGGGGATGATGGTGTCGGTTGGTGGTGGTCGGTGGCTGGCCGAAGTCGGCGCCGGTCGCCGGAAATTATGTTGGGGAGGAGATGTATGTGTGAAGGCTATGATAAAAATGAGAAACCCTAATTGTGTTTCTATATATATTAGAAACTTATAAAATAAAGTGGCAAGTGTAACAAAGTATAGGGTGGATTTTGTAAATATTATCACAGGTACCAAAAGTGTAATCTTTTGTAATATATTGGTTCGGGACTCGTTTAGGCTAGTTAACGGATGATTCAAAACACGAAACTTGCGCCATTGCGTTCCAAATGATTTTTCCATGAGAAATGAGTATTTACATGACTAGTTTTCATAAACGTTTTTAAGCAAATTTATTTAAAATGTTTATTATTTATTTGTGTATCACTGATAAACTTGTCCGTAAAATGAACTTTAACTTGAATATTTGCGTTTTTAACAAACGTTTCTGAATAAAATGATAAATAATTTATTAAACATTTTTATTTAATAAAAAGTGATAATTAAATATAGTTTAATTATTTTTGTGTCGGTACGCGTTGTTCTCGTTTTCAAAACTTTGCGAGGGTATTTTTGTCATTTTCTGTTTTTAATAAACGTTTTTTGAATAACATGATAAATAATTTATTAAATACTTTTATTTAATAAAAAGTGATAATTTAATATAATTAAATTATTTTCGTGTCGGTACGCGTTGTACGCGGTTTTCAAAATTTGCGAGATATCTTCTCGTTTTCGTTTCAAATAAGTTGGAAAAATAAACGTGTAAATGAGAGATGAGTAATAATAAATATGATTTATTATTTAAATATGTTTCAAAAATTTACCAGCTATGCGGTAATCGTTATTATGTGACCGTAAAAGGTCAAAAAGTCAAAAAGTCAAGTCCGACCCAAAAAGTCAAAGAGTAAAGTAGTAATTTAAAGTTCCGAAAATTGCCGGTTGTTACAGTACCTACCCCTTAAAGGAATCTCGTCCCGAGATTCGATTTGTGTTAATCAATTATGTGATCAAGAAAAAGATTTAAGATTTAATAAACCAGTTTTGAACATGACGTTGATAACGTTAGTCAACAAAATTTGATGTTTTGACACTTCTCAATATACCAAGATATTTGGCTAGGTTTGATCCGGATATTTAATTCATCAAAATAGGTATCTCCAAAAAAAAATATCACTTTAGGTCTTATGACTGATATAAACGCGTTATGAAGGAAATCTCTTGATAGTGACAGCGTCAAAGGAGAAAGTGTAGTCGCGTGAGTATGTCTATATAAAGTTTTAAATGTTCAAGGACAGAGTCTAGTTCCTGATATCTATAATGTTCGATGATTTACATCAGACGAGGCTTAAGGATGTAAGTATTCAACTTACTTGGCAGTACTAGGATGTGTCGCGACCTAAGTCTGTGTAATAGTGGACCGCTCCCGAACTCAACAACAACAACCATAACCACCATAACAGTAACCAACGATGATGGGATGCGAAGAGTGAGGACATTTCGAAAAACAATATCCCCAGAATAAAGTTTAACAAATGGGAGAAGCTCGCTGGAGAGCTTATGCTATAGGTAGTGGAATATTGTACTCAGTCTGTTAGTTCGAGATTGAACCAAGTCCATTAGCTCAAGAGTCAATATCCCCAGAATAAAAGTCAACAAATGGGAGGAGCTCTCGGGAGAGCTTATGCGATAGACGGTGGAATATGGTACTCAGCCGTTAGTTCTAGGGTGAATCAACTCCATTAGTCCAAGTGTGCACAAGTCGGTTAGCTCTACAAACAGTTCATGATCGTAAATATTTATAACGGCAAAAGTAATAACTTAAGAATGA
Source organism: Tanacetum coccineum (assembly GCA_026074375.1). Classification (NCBI taxonomy): domain Eukaryota; kingdom Viridiplantae; phylum Streptophyta; class Magnoliopsida; order Asterales; family Asteraceae; genus Tanacetum; species Tanacetum coccineum. The sequence goes on along the minus strand of BQNB010154842.1, from coordinate 5,647 downwards.
GATCTAGGTAGTTTCAAGTCAGGCCTTAAGATTCTGCTGAGTGGTAAGGCACGATTGTGTTTCTAGACCTTTTTAACAGATTCCGGTGATTTTTGGGTTCGAGTTTATACTCGTGTCATATTGGATACTCATTAGCCCATCATTTATAAATCCTTATTTACATAAAGAGCGTTTCCAAATTTATGTAAGTATGAAATGATAAACTTATGAGTTTCGTGTTTGATTTACAATTTATTTTTTAAATGAAGAGGCGTTCCCAAAAATCCTTTCAAAATATAAAGAGATTATTAATATACCTATTAAAATTCCGATGCAATACGTGATTTGTGTTTAATACCACATACCATTTTCTATATTAAGCGGACCTAAATGACTAAAAACATACCAAAAATACATTGTATTTGTATGTTTGCATTTGTATTGTGCAGGAAACGGATATTCAAGAAAAAGAGCAAAAAGAAAACCAAAGACAAACAAATCCAAGCACGGAGTGGAAAGAGCAAAAGCAAAAGTCATCAAAATGAAGAAAATACAACTTGAGGGGCTAAAACTGCCAAAACCTCAAGTTGTATTGCAAAAGAGAAAGACAAGGGTTAAAATTGCAAAGAAGGTAGAGAGATTGGATTAAGTTATCTAACTTATGGGGACATTTTGCTATCCCCAAAAAGTTTTTTCCGCCCTAAAAACCAGTGGTAAACTGGTATGTCGTCCTCATACCTTCTATTTATATCCTGCAAAACCACTTTTCAATAGCCAAATCATTTCTTCACCCTGCCTAACCCATCCAGTATGTATAAATTAATGTTGGCAATCCCTCACCATTCCCTAAAAACATTTCGAGGGCTAGATTGTTCAAAAGTAGCTCAATAGAAATCAAAGGATGGGATTCGTTTCACATTACCTCAAAAAACTAGCACACTCTTTTTGCTCTCTCCAAAGAAGCACAAGCTGCAAGATGAAGCTTTGGCTATAAATAGAGCTTTTTGTAAGCCTTTGAGGCATGTTAGTTTTTAGTTTTTAATCTTAAAAATAATTTAGCTTATTTTCAGTTTGTTTCAAGTCATTTACAGTTTTTACCCCTTTTCAATCTTTGTAACACTGTCAAGCTTAATGCAAAGTTTGAGTTTTAAGTCAATATTAACAATACCAGTGTTAAGTTAAGTTTCTTAATCATATAGTTTTGTGTTCAAAAAGTTTTCATCAAGCTTCCTCATAGGCTGTTTTCATTAAGTGAAAATAAAAAGTTAAGTAGATAAGGAAAATATAAGTATCATCTCAATTACCACAGCTTATGTAATGGATGATAAGCCAGTTCTGGATGGGCTTATGGACTCTCACTAGCTTGTTTAAAACAAGCTAGAGCTTGTAGACTTTTTGTTTGACCCTGTTTTGAGCAAGGGTGGTGTAAGTCTCTCTCTTTTTATTGTTCTTATTTTCTGCTTTATCTGTATGTTTAGTGCTTATTTTGCTTAGTACTGTTAGTTTATTTGATAAAACTGTTAATTTTGAGTTAATACTGTTAGTTTACTTTTGGAAACAACACTAACTTAAAGCTACCAGTACTAACTCAAAGTTAGGTTAGTACCTCTGTCCTTTTCTGGATTTCAAAGAAACAGTACTAACTTTACACTAGCAGTACTAACTTAAGTTAGTACTGTCAGTTATAACTGTTAGTTACTGTATGTTCCATTTTAGTTATCAGCATATTATTTCAGCTTGTTTAAGATTTCCTTAGCTTTTTTAGAGTTAGATTAAAACCATTTTCCTTTACGTGTGTTATTTAAGCTACTTTTACTTTTTAAAGATATCTCCATAGTTTATCTGTTTGTAGCTTTTTTGTTTTAGTCATTATTGTCATTTTAGTTTCTTCTAGTTGCTTAGTTCCTTTTTACTATGTGCTTATTAGGGATAGTTAATTATTTCTGTTTAGTTTATTTGCTTATTTCTTGCTTCTTTGTGTTTTATAAGCTTAGCAGTACTAACTTAAGCTAACAGTACTAACTTTTGCTTAGCAGTACTAACTCTAAGTTAGTATGGTAGTTTAAAGATGTTAGTCACTTGTTGTTGGTATGATATGTTTATCTTGTTTAAATAAGCTTAATTGCTTTTTGCATTTGCATTATTTTAGAGTTAGGTTAGCTCATTTACTTGTTCTTAAGTTTATTTCGTGTTTATTTGTTGTATTAGTTTAAAGTTTTAAATGTTTGTCTATTCCTAGTTTTTATTCTTGTTCCAGCTTATTCTCTTGCTATTTTTATGTTGCTTTGCTTATTTTTAATCAGTTTTTAGTGCCCAATTTTCCTGTGACATTCATACAAAAATCATCCAATTCGTCTTTCGATTTTCTATTCAAAGCCTCGTTGGGACTAACGGACCGGGAACACCTTATACTGCTTCGATATTTTTTCTTGCTCTCGCGTGGTTTCGTCCCTTGGTGTATTTATATCATTTATAGATAGGTTTTAAGGGGTGAGTTCGCGCGAGTCAAATTTTGGCGCCGCTGCCGGGGAGGCTTTGAAACGAATTTCGTTACGTTTGGAAATTTTTATTTACATATGTGAATATTTTCTTCTATAAAAACATAAAAAGTACAAAAATATTTTTCATTTTCTTTTACTAGTATAATTATCATCTAAAAACAAAAGAAAAAAACCAAAAATATAAAACATTGTCCATAAAAAGAAATAAAATTCACAAATTGGTAAAAATACCAAAATATAATATTCTCAATTGAGGTATTATCATAATAACTTCCGGTGAACTTATTGGTTCCCAACTCGAATCAAAGATTTAAAACTTACCATTTGTGTCTCTTACGATATACGGCTCACCTTGAAACGTTAAACAAACTACAAAGTGGGTATAAGGAGGGTTGTTCCTAGGAACTACGACCCGAAAGGAGAAATAAGCTTCGCGCTATTCCTACTCCTCCGCTCACCTGTGCGTTTATCATTTTGAGAGCTACCGTGAAGTAAGTAGACTATTTGGGTTCAAGTTGTCTAGTTTTAGGTTCCTGTCCGTTTAAAATAGATTGTGAATAAACTAAAAAAAAACCAAAAACTCTTTTGTTTTCTATTTTAGTGCATGCGGCACTCGTTCTACAGTCGTGTCTACAACAAACAACAACAACAACAAGTTTTCTCAACATCTTGTTGAAAAACTCTCAAGGACACGATGGTGATTAAGCGAACTATGGGCAGAAATGCTCCATGGCTCACAACGAGGGATACGAGACGCAATTGTTGTTCCTGAAATTGAAGCAGCAACTTTTGAGATCAAGGCATGGGTTTTGCTAACTCTTGTCCAGAACACAGCGTTCTTCGGACTGACCAAAGAGGACCACATTGCCCACATCCGTTTATTCAATAAAATACACCTTCGACTTTGAGATATCTCCTATGTCCCGATCTACATCAATTTAGTTGTTGCTTTTTCCTTTCTCTCTCGATGGGTGCAGCCCGGATTGGCTGAAAAAAGAAAGAACCCTCGATCAATTCAAACATGGGATGATCTCTAAGGTTTGCTAAAATTCATAAATAGTTATTCCCACCTTCTAAAACGACAAATTCTCGGAACGAAATTTACCAATTTCAATACAAAAGATTTGATGAGTCGTTTAGTGAGGCTTGGGTATCGATTCAAAAGATCTTCTCGAGCTTGGGGGGGTCCACATCATGGACATCTCGGAGTTCAACAACTTGATACATTTTACAAGCCTTAAATGTAATGAATCAAGATCTCTTTAACTTGCCGACAGGTGGTATCTTTTGGACAAAAGACCCGCTGATTGCTTCAAGGCATCATCGAAAGCAGTCCAAAGTTGTACTCCCAAAGCAAAGAAAAAAAAACCTTGTTGCCTAAGTGCAGTACGAAGGCTTACACCTCGGTGTATTCCCGATTCAGATGATGCTAATTGAAGATATGGTTAGCAGCTCTACTTCTCGACAAGCAGACATCTCTCAGTTCCAATTCCATGCTCCGCTCCCGTTATAAAGCGGTGAGCAAAGTTGTAGTTACCTGCGGTGGTGCCCACTTCATATCGTAATTGTCGGCTATCCGCTAGCAACAATGACCGAGATAAATCCAAGAATACGTCTTCGCAAGCAGCCGCAGACAAATTTTCAAACCAAGAAAATTCCGGTTACGTCCGCCACGATGGCAAAACCAAATTAAGACCACCGGTTTTTCCATCCATGAAACACAACAACCAAGCCATCAATCAGAATCGTTGGAACCAAAACAATACTTTGGGAGATGGCTACAAAACCAGGGTCAAATTCAAGACCCCAGGTATCAACAACAAGCCCAAGTATCAACCCCCGGTTAATCAACATCCAGCTTACCAAGCTCCAGTCATCAAGCTTCGGGTGTGTCAAAAATGATTCTTGAGAGCTATGTCAAGGCTAATGATGCGGTTATGCAAAATATGCAAAACCAAATGTCCAAACATAACAGCTTGGACTCTACCAAAATCCTAAATTCCAACCAAGCTTCTACTTCGTTCGGGTTATTTCTAGCCAACACGTTGCTAACCAGAAGGGTGAATTGAAATCAATCACAACAGAAGAAGCGGTGTTTCATATGATGGACTCTCAAAATTGCCACCTTCGATGGTGGAAGTTGAAGCCGTTGGTAACAAAGGACCGGTGCTTCCTAACGGAATCGACAAAAGTACAAAGAGTCCAACTGTTATTCCATGTTGATGAACGAGTTGTCAATGCCTAGAGCCCAAAACGATGTACATCATCCATCTGGGTAAACAAGGAAAAAAATCCGCGATAAGGTGATGACCTTTTAGCTTTGAAATTCATGGAAATTTTTCGGAATCTCCACTTCGAGCTGAGCTTCGCGGATGCTCTCCTGCACATGCCTAAGTTTGCACCGATGTTCAGAAAGCTTTTGAACAACAAAGACAAGATCTTGGAATTAACCAAAACACCGGTTAATGAAAATTGCTCGGCAGTCATCCTAAAGACATTTCCCGAAAAATTAGGAGACCCGGGTAGATTTCTGATACCGTGTGATTTTCCAGAGTTGGATGAATGCTTAGCCCTGGCCGATCTCGGTGCAAGCATCAATCTAATGCCACTCTCCGTTTTTGAAAAGCTTAATCGCCAAGGACTGACCAAAACTAGGATGGTACTCGAGTTAGCCGACCGATCAATCTCCACTCCCACCGGCATAGCCGAAGATGTTTTTGTGAAGGTTGGAACCTTCTACTTTCCAGCCGATTTTGTGGTAGTTGACTATGATGCCGACCCTAGAGTCCCGTTGATTTTAGGAAGACCATTTTTAAGAACGGCAAGAGCCTTGATTGATGTACACGGTGAAGAGATGACCTTAAGACATGATGACCAATCCGTGACTTTCAAAGTAGGTGATACGAAAAATTTCTCCTACAATGCCATAGAATCAGTTAACAAGGTCGACTTTATTGATATAGCTTGTGAGGAATATTCTCAAGAGATTTTAGGTTTCTCGGAAGTATTAGCAAATGGAAATTCCACTCCTTACTTTGAACCAATTGTTGATACCACTTCTCCCACCCTCACTCCATTCGAGGGTAGCGATTGTAGGATCGATATTCCTTAATGAAACACTGATATACTGTCAACTATGCGGAATCTAGTTGGCAGTACTTAAGAAG